>QVOA01000473.1:0-11600 GCA_014825685.1 Pseudomyrmex cubaensis
TAATTAATATCTCATTAACTATTGCGAATTTCGCAAAATGGCAAGTAACTTTTCTATTCAGTTTAACTCAATCTATCTCTATACTTCGGCTGTGTCAAAATTTCACGGACACCCTGTATAACCAACGCACTCGCATGTTATTTGGGCACTTTAAAAATAAAAAAAAAAGTTTCATAGCATGTCCTTGCGCGGAGGATATTTGTAAGAACAAGCGGTTACTTTGCGCAGAAATCGTGTTTAACAACCGATTGTCATTAGAATCGTGATCGATCTTTTTCACAGCCTCGTCAAAATGGTCGCTATTCTCGAGTACCATCCCAAGGAGGTGGAAGCGGCACTCACAACGTTTTCTCACCCGAATACGACGACCCGGCTAATTGCGCCCCCGAGGAAGACCAGTACGGATCACAATACGGACAGTACGGCGCACCTTACGATCACTACGGATCTCGCGGATCGGTCGGACGTCGCAGCGTAGGCTCGGCTCGCAACATTCCCATTTCCAACTCGCCGGAACCACCTCCGCCGCCACCGAGAAACCACCAGGATCAGAACAACTCGAGCTTCAACGACAGCAAGGAGAGCAACGAGATCAGCGAGGCCGAATGCGATCGTGATCAACTTGTCAACCGCAACTACGGCGGTCAGTAGAAAGATTCGTGATAGATCGGAGAACGAGCAAAGAGAAAACCACGAGGCTGAGACCGTGAGCTGATTCGATGAGAGGAAAAGTCGTAGACTCTCGTCTTCCGTCATCGAATCTTGCGCCGACAGCAACGTGTGTTTTCACTTGAAAAAAAAAAACAATCTCGCTCCGATTCAGCTCTTCATTACTGATGCTCGTTTCATATGCACTGAAGCATTAGGCGTACGACGGCTCATTATGCGGACGTATCGCATGGCGAGCGAGTCGCGAATGGAAGACTCGCCTCGAACTATATATGTGTTTTTTCTATATATATATTTTTTTTTTATTAATCCTAATCATCATTTATAGCTTCCACAAATTGCATGTTACGTGTTGTCGTAGTAGTTTAATCGTTGTGTCAATCGTGCCGTGTGTTTTTCTATTTCAGTGAATGCTCGCGGAAAGGACGGCATGACCACCGAGGAGATGCGTAAACTCATAGAGAGGTCAGTAGAGCGCGAGTGAGCTTGGTGAACGGTTTAAACGGCGTTACGCCGTTCCCGCCGCTGTGTCTCGAGCGATTTCACTTTCACGCGAGAATCACGTTTACCAATTCTATATATCAGCGATCATTCCTACTCATGATTTTTTCCGAATTGAACGATGCTTCAATTGCTCGCTGCGAGCGGCGGTTCCGACCGCAATCCGATTCGTCTCTACGAATGTGTTTCTTCTCTTCGTATAAAGAATCACGCCGATTCTTTCAATCAATTCGAATTTACAAACTTTTCGAGTACTCAGTAATGGAAATTGTCGATAACGACTATCGAGTGCACGGTGGTTCACTAGCGACTTTCGAAGAACCTCGAATATTTAATGACTCTAAACTGTTTTTTAACCATTTAACGTACATCTGATCTTTTCTTGTTTCATGACTAATTACACAGGAAGCCGTAAGTTCGTTAAACATAATCAAACCAGGATGTACGAACGTTAAAGACATGTGTGAAGAGCTTTTTGAGATGCGTCATACCATGTTTTCCACTGATTTTCATCATCCCATTGAAATTTTCGGCTACCTGATTTGTTTTGCGACGAGCAGTGTAGACGACCTTCCAAACCGTTGCTTACCGGACACGGCAAAGTTTTTCCCAGTCTCCATCGTCGAAAACGCTTTTACTAATACAACATGTGTCTGCATGTAGCTTTAATGAATATAGTGCTATGTGTAGCTGTGTAACTAAGTCGAAGATAGAATGACGTAAAAATGCGTAAAAATTGATGCTAACCATATTTCCACCGCAGCTGTTGCTACTGTCACTACTATGCTGTTGAATCCGCTAATCGGTCAACTGATGCTACTAACGACCGGCACATGATCGTCATCTTTCTATTTTGTTTATTCATGACGTAATTAATTTCATCGCCGTCATCGCTGCTAGTTGTTGTTTATTGCGCATGTTTACGCCCGATTTGCGAGCAGATATCTTTTTTCGCATATCAATTTTCAATATAGCAAATAAACTTCAAATGTGTAATTTAAAAAAAATTTTAACACATCAAAAATGGAGACGGAAAAAAATAATCATTTATTGTATCATTTACTGTATAATTAGAAATGCACTTTGAATAAGATCATACAGGAGATATTTGCACGCCCGGGTGTTGTTAAAGCTTCGTGAAGAAACAGTCGGCGTAGTTGCGGCGTCGGATGCCAGAAATGCAAATTCCTGTTGCAGAAACGAAGCTCCCGGCCGGCAAACCGGCCCCCACGGCGGCCACGGGGGACTCCTCACACCCTACGATACTGTGGCAGTGTAACCTGTAAATCATCATCTTCCGTGATCTTCCGCCTCTCTCGATAGCCGGCGACCGTATGAGGAAAGCAGCCGAGAGTCGCGGAAATAAAGCGCACGCTAACTCTTCCCCCGGTGCTGTCGTCGGTCCAATTTGCAACGATTTACGATAGAAATTTAGACGTCGTCGCGAGTAGATAGAATTCGATTACCGTTTAAGATGTACGTGTGTTGATATCATCTCGAGATCGTGATTACGAACGAAGATCCCGCGGTCTGCCTCGCGAAATGGGACCGTCTCCTTCGCTCTACATATCTCGCGATCATTATTTCATTTGTCTCTATATCTTTCATGTTTCTTCGGCCTTCCATTCTATTCCTGTACTTCGTCTCAAACACGTTTTTTAATTGATTCCAAAGAAAGCTCAAACTTTGAAACTGCCCTTTTTGATACACTTTTTCAAACCAGTCGATTACGCACATCTAAGAAGGCCTGAACTCTCAAGACTGCCTGTATTACTCTCTTTCGCGAAGGAGACACAGCGATTCGTGAAGTCGGCCGCTTCGTTTCGTTCGTAAAAGTCTTGCGAGTTCTAGAACTCCTCGCACACACATTTAATTAACGTCACGTGAAATGTTTTATATACTGAGCGAAGAAATAGAAACGTAGAAGAAATAGAGATTTTACGTTTTGATACGAGTCTTCCTTGGCAATAATCCATTCAACACCACGTGATCCGGAGAGATTTCTTAATTAACTACTCTAGCATGAAAAACTGTTTCGATTATCAAAGCGGTGATTCGCGCTTTCTCACGTTGCTTGTGTACGCGGAGTTCGTGACTCGCGACTGTCGCGAGAAGATGTTTTGTAGGAAGGCGAACACCACTGACGGAAGTCGTGTTCGCGGACATTCGCTCGCGACGGAGACGCGTCCCGCGATGGTGCTCTCGGCGACGGTGGATTTAACGGGGGTCTGTCATTACACTGTAATTCGGGATGTAAAATCCTAGATTAAAATCGTCGAGTTGCGTAATATGCGGGGAAAGAGAGACCGTAAAACAAACGATATATGTAGACACACACATGAGATTAGTTGGTCGCTTTTTAAGTCATGGTTGTGCCACACTGCCGCTCCCTGCGGGCGTATGATATATACGTACATACATACACACTATATACAAATAATGTACGATTTATATAATTTCGTAACAAAGGTTGTGTACCCCTGTCCCCCTTGACGATCGGCGATCTTGAGTCTCGACGTCGCGGAGAACAAGATTTATTAAGGGTACGTCGTCGTTCTTTTAGCCGATAACCGTTATAGGCCGCCATCGTTTTGAGATATTATCCTCCTGTCTCGAGAGAATTAAGCGCCTCATATATATACAACACGAAAATCGACTGTCCGTAGGAAGAACAACGCGGCAGGCCATCGAGGGAACGCTTCGATATTTACACGGCAGACCAGCCATACGATTATTACGATATTACAACACATATTATCGCCACGCGCGCTGGCGCGTGCACGCAATACACACCACACTTGCTGTCGTCCTATATATATATACATATATATATACATATATATATATGATATAAATATTTAGTAAACACCTTAATCATTACTCCCCCGTGCTAATCTTCTTCGATCGATTACGACGTACCGATAAGATTTACTAATAATCGCGACGATGATCGTTACAGATGTAAGCGATTCGAGTAATAAAAGCTGATTTAACGTAGATAGCTCATAAGTCGGACGGATGGTCGCGAGAAGACGTTGTGTGTCTTCGCGACGATGCGAGAGGCCGGGCTGGTTTTGACGGAATTTCCTCAAAGCGCGGATTGAAGAGAACGTCCATCTGCGATCGGATGATTCGTCTTCGTTGGTTCGTACAAACATAGCGGGGGTGATGATTCTTTGCGTGTGGCACCAGCCCGACGTCACGCGATGCCGCGGTCACGACGTCGCATCTCATAGTTCGTTTTTATCACGATACTACTTCTAGATATATACATACAAATATAAAATATAAATATTATATATATTATATAATACACTAACTATATATATATATATATATTATAGTATACATACGTTGTAAGTAGCTATTTCTAGGTGTCGCATTTGTTTGCCGAGGCGATGCACGAGCCGGCCTCCAGTTGGGCGACCGGGCGAAAAAGCACTCTCGAGATAAACGAGTTGTAACGTATGTTTTAGTTACGCTCATGCAGAATTAATTCTGAAAGTGTAATATTTTTGGACGATGAAAGTTGAATGCGACGTGTGAATATTCTCACGTTGAGAGAAATGTAGTTCGTAATTGTTCCTCATTAGCTTTATATAGTATGTTATTTCTCATCTATCTTTTTTGTTAGATTTAGTAGATATTGACAGAAGTTACGTGAGAATAATATTCGTACTTTGGTATTATCGCACACATCTCACAGAGAAAAATTTAATTTGAATCGCAATTAATACGCTCTAAATTGCCGGCACGTTTCGTTATTTCGCGAAAAAAAAAAATGAATCAAAATTGAAAAAAAAAAAAAAAAATGCGAGCGGGTTGATCGAGAAAGAGAGCGTTCCTGTGATGCTTGACGATGAAGTGGAATTTCAAGGGTGCTTCGTCGAGTCGCTTCCGATCGCGCTGAGGAATTCCTACCCTCTGCCTTTCGAAACTGGCCGCGGCTCGACATGCCGACGCATTTTTACTCATCGATGTGATTTTAAAAGGCTGCGCAAAAGCCTCGTGTCTCGTGTATATGTTACAATCGCGATCTTACCGTAATTATTAACGTAGCCGTATCGTCCCACACAAGTCACCTTTACGACTTATAGTATCACACGTTCTACTCACCTAAAATCGCCCCCGTGAAAACTTTGTCGCTTTGAATCGCTTCCAAATCTAACCAAGAGCTAATACGGCACAGACCGATGATAATGGTAACGATATTAACGCATTCGTATACATATAGTGATGTGATCATGTGTCCGCGCGCTATTCTGTAACCGCGGATCTTTATCTTTTGTCTTAAGCGAAGTGGACGTCCGCGACGTCGCACAGGTGATAAAGTTTATGTCGCAGCGGTCCGGGGTGCTTGGCAACAAAGGTTTAACATAAATAAAAAACCAAAACAAAACATTCAGACAATCAGTTAAGTCGAATTTCCGGCGAAACATCAAAATGTTTTTTTTTTTTTTTTAGCTGAAGTATTGATAAATAAGTAATAACAACTTAAAGACTGAGAATTTGCGTCCAATGTATATCCATTGCTTCATTTCTTTGTTGCTTGTGTTTGCTTTTACGTTCACGTAAAACGTGCTCATACAATTGGCGCATACATTCGCTTACCCGTGCCTTTCTTGCTGAGCATCCTCGAGCCCATCGTTCGCTCGTCGCGCGATCGACGTGTACTATGTGTGGTAATTCTTTGCAGGATTCTCGATGTTACTTTTTGAGAAGCGCCGCCGAAGCGCGTCGCTCGCTTGTGTATGCTTGATTGATATATATATGCGTTGAAAGCATTTGGCTGTTTTTTCCGTACGACGGCGAACGCGGTTCTTCGAGCTCATGCCCTCCTTTTATCGTCGCCTGTCAGACTCGAAGCGTTTCCTTCGCGTTTTTTTTTTGTTTTTGTAATCCTTGCGTCCGCGAAGTTGGATCACGATAAATCGTCTAATAAACGAAAAAGCAAAATAAAAAAAATAAAAAAAAAAAAAAATAATAATAAAAAGAAGCGCGCAACATCCTCCGCGCTCGCGGAGACTCGAGGATCCGCTCGCAGTGTACCGTTTCCTCTCAACGCCACTATTTTATGTTTTTGTACCAAAGTTGTAGCATCTAACTTTTGCGTTAAATAAATAAAACTTAAAATGGTCACCGACTCGTCTTTCTTTTCCCTTGACGGATTATTTAGGGGAAAAAAAATGTATGCGAGGAGATATTTTATATATATTTAAAAATATTAATAAGATATATTAATTTTATATTTCATACATAACTTATTTGCTATATTATTAAATATTTTATTACAAAGAGAGAATAAATACCACACATTTCTGCATTTTTAACAAATTACATAATAATTTGTTAAAAAATTAAATTTACATAAAATTTGATATCGTAAAAGTTTTATACACAAATACTATGTAAATATATGTACCCTTTTGTATGTAACTCTTTTTCCCTCTCTCTATAGTTACCTTATCGACCGCGCAGTTTACCGGCTTGAAAGCGGCATTGTTATCGTGGTGCGGTGACGGTTGTTTACACCATGGCATCCGGCGGTGGTACGTGTCCATTCATATTTTCCATTCTCGTGCAGTCACTGCAGTTCTGGTCGTTTCGCGATTCGACCTAGTATTCAGAATTCTGTTCTAGGAACAATCATTTACTCTTTGTTTCTTTTTTTTGGGACAGAAAACGCAGCCGAGGAACGAACGGAAACATCAACTCCAGCTCAACCCATTTCCAATGTCGTTTCCGAGACGACTAACGTAAGTAAATATAACCTGTTAAAATTGCAACAACTCGCCAAGTAACGGCGATATCCGACTTGACTCCGCATTAAATTAACGTGTCAGCTGATTATGCGTAGCCACGCATGTTTTCGATGTACGAAATGCGCGTGTTTGCGTTGCGAAAGTTAGGTTAGGTTAGAGTTCGACTACCGTGTTGTCATTTGGCATCTAACATATGTGAGATATATTCTAATTTACTATGTATTACGAGATCTATCAATGGATAACGTTAATTGTAATTAATTGAAGTTCTTGAATTTTCTGTATAATTAATTCATAAACTTTCTATTCTTTGCAGAAAGTAATAGGAATGGATAAGGATGGCGATTTGTCTGGTGCACCAGCAAAGAAATCCCGTGTTGAAGTCCAATCTCTTCCAACTAGACAATATTTGGATCAGACAGTAGTACCGATATTGCTGCAAGCTTTGTCTTGCTTGGCTAAGGAAAGGCCAGCTGACCCTATAAGCTTTCTAGCTGGCTATTTATTAAGAAACAAAAGTCAATACGATAGTGGTGGCTCACCACCAACTAGTCAATGAATGCTTCCATGTTTCTTGAGCGTGTTTTGTGAAAAAATCTGTGACGTTGCTTTGTAAGAATCGTGTTTGATTCTATACAAGGATTCTATACATATTGCTATATATATATATATATGGAATGTAATCATATATATTTTCGACATTGATGCTAACAAAAGTCTTTTTATAGAGAAAATATGACTTTGTAAAATACATAAGCCATTTTATATGTCATCATTTTAAAGAAATATTTATTATATTAAAAAAACTTTAACAGCGGTATATCAGAATTGTCATTACAGCAGTAACCAATTGTGAAACATTAAATTGATCTTTGTTATGAGGACTTATGTTAATTTTGCAATATAAGTGCTAATGTTTAAATAAAATATAATTGAAGAAATAAAATAACGCATTTCCTGAGAAGATACCACGAAAAGTTCGAAATGCATTAGGAAGCATATTGACTTATTTGCAAATTCTCGATGCGAAAACGCATGAGAGCAAGAACAGAGAGAAGGGCCGCTACAATCGGTCCAATAAATCGTAATGAACCCTCTGCGCTCGCGTCGATTTTAATTGGAACGGCGATTTAATTGGAGGCAATTAAATGTAATCGCGCAATGAATCGGCGTTAAATTTATCTCGCGCTCCAATAAAATCGATAATTTGCGTCGAACGTGCAACGTTCTCGGGAGGAGAGATGGAAAAAGAGGACATCTCTCGAGCGGAATACTCTTTTTATTATTCCTTCACCTTATTTCGTTCCAAGTTGCGGTTTTCCCGACGAAAACTCGTCGGTCTCGCCGAGTCAGGGTAATTGGACTCTCTCCGAGTCGTCGGCGAGGCACGAGGAAAAGAAAATCCGTGTAGCGTCGGTTCCGATTGTACCGCCCGAACTCTAAACGACTACGCGAGAAGATATCGGGGTAATTTCGTGGCCGACAATTCGCGCGACGACATCATCGGACTTGGTCCAATTAACGGCAAGGGATCCTCTTGCCCAAGTTCTCCTATATATCCTCCCGTAGAAACCTTCGACCCTCACTCGTACACACGTATACATTGATCGCGAGCTCTTAGTCCTTTGTTTCGTGCCCGTTTAGCTGGAAGAGACGGCGCGTCTCTGTTCTGATAAGATAAAGGCACTAAGCAGTATTTTTGCCGAACTCCAGTTCCTCGTACAAAGTACTTTACCAGTAATTTGCCCTCTTTAGAGACGTTAAGGTCGCTTGCCTGGAAAATGAGAAAAGCCCGGAGAATATTCTAACGGAACAAAAACGTGACGATCTCCCGAATGTGTCTCCTTCATTTTTCTGTGAAAACACGACGGAAAAGAAAACCTTAATTATAAATACTCCAGTTGGTTTTTTACACTTATTATCGATCACCTAAAACGAAACTTCTGCGCGTAATAGACGAATAAAAAGACTAGTACCGTTTTTTTTAGACTTTTATATGATTGCACAACGAAGCGAGCACACATGTCTGTTCTCTCTAATTTCACGTTTCCCGCTAATTCTCTCAACAAATTGCGAATAAACACGCACAAAAGCGAAAAGTCCACTTGCTTGCGGTTCGATGCGACTCTCAATGATGAGGCAACATTCACTTTCGCGTTTTTTTCGCGCACGAGAAGAGCTCGAGATACATAGTTATTCGAGTTGTTCTATCTCCTGTTCGCATTCCTGTTTGCTGTGCTCCTCCCAGCTTTGCAGAACTATATAAGTAGCTTTATGCAATTCAGAAACGTGAATATATATGTGTGTGAGATAGATATCTTAAATATGCGGAGTTTTTCTTCCGATTGTGAATATACAACGCAAAGGAAAACTTTGATCGGGAGAAATAAATAGAATATTGGTAAATAACGCAGTTTACATCTGTTATTATTTACCTAAAAGAAGACTTGGTTGTTAATTATTTTGAAGATTTATTTATTTCTTTTCTTTATTTATTTATTTCTATTTACTTTTCTTGATTTCACACTTATAAAGTAATTTTTATTCTGATTGCTTTACATTTAAACCTTCTTGGTTTCGACCATATTACATCGATTGCGAGAAAAATTTATACATGTTTGAACAAAGATACTCTATTTCACGCGAATAGGAGTATAATTTTTGCACCGCGGACATATCAACACGTAATGAAGCGGGAGCTGGTTACACTGTTGCGTATCCACGGCATCGATTTCCATATCGATATCGAAAATTGAACTCGGGGAAATTTCGCCGGTTTCAATACCCCGCTCTGGATATCGCTCCGCGTGCTAGGTTTCGGATAGGATATCTTCCCCCTTCCTTCTGTTCTAACCTGTGTGTATGGCTCGATACGTGTGGATGGCACTGCCTCGAGCAGCGAGCGGCGGGTCAGCGATGAAATTTCGTGACTCTGCTCAGAGTGACCGTGACCACGTCGAGCGTGCAACCCCCGAAAGACGAACGAACGAAGAAGGAATGAATTCTCGACGAGCGTGTCCTCTCCGGGGACCTTTATTACGGCTCGCCGCGCACATATGCGCGATATGCATACGGAAGAGGCGCGTGCTGTGTGCATGTGCTGCTGTTCGCCGGTACAGGGCGAGCCCACAGATAACCGAGACCGTAGCTAATGGCCGAACCGTGTCACGGTTTTCGTCGAGGTCGTGCAGCAACAGCAAGGGGGTTTCGCCTGCCGGCTTCGCGCCTGCACGCCCGCACTCGGGGAGGACTCGGTCCAATTGGCACGCATATTGGAATTCTATTACCGGGATTACGGCCCGGTAATTGCTCGGTTTAGCGCAATATCGCACGACCGTCTGTGCGCGCCGTCGAGCCGCCGGAGCGTCGCGACGCGGCTCGACGATGACCGTCCGGAGCGCGCGTATTAGCTACGCGTCTAATCGCCGTTTGCCATGCGATCCTCCCCCTCTTTCCCCGTTACGAATGAGAATTAATTTGTCGAGAGATACCAAAAACACGTCAATCGGTCGCATTGTGTTATCTTCGGACAACAATTTGAGGAAATTGGTAGATACTTGCGTGAAAACATTACTTCTTTTTGTACGCTATTATACAACGGAAGCGTTATACATGGCCTGTTTATGTACTTGGTTTCTCTCGGCATTCAAATTTAACTTGCGTTTGAGTTGCACAGTCCGAAAGCTCAATGATTCAAGCTGTTTGCAATGTACATACGTTCCTTTATGGTGTTCAATTAGGAGAATCGCAACTGTGCCAAGACAGATAGGCTTGGCTTTGGCAAGTGAAAGCTAAGATTGATTAATTAATGCGATGGAATAATGCCGATAATTAAATAATACAGATATTCGCGTGCACAGGGAAGTCAAAGGGCCGCGTACAGTCTCAATGAGATCTAGCTGAACGCGCGTATCGGTTCCTGTGGAGATAGAATTTAACCCGGATTATGTATGAGCTGTGTGTTACAAATACAAATCATTGTTGTATCTAAAGACAATTGCAAATTAGATTTCTATTTCAAATCTAAAAAAGTATCTCTAACTTTTGTTAACAAGGAATATTACAAAAAGATTTTTCGTACAAGTTATTCAAATATTTACGAAAGGGAAAAATTAAAATTAAATCTCTCTTTACTTTTATAATAATTTTATAGCAATTTTTTGCGTTTGAATTTTTTCGGTATTATGCGGAATCCTCGGATAAAGCGATTTTTTTTTTTGTTTTTTTGAAAGTCGGTCAGCGAGACAAAGACAGCAATGGATGAAATCGCTGACAGCACGTTCTCCTCTGATCGGTCCAGAATAAGAATACAATTCTTAGAAAGCGCGACGGGATTTTTGAAGATTCTCTTCACCGATGCGCGGCACGGGATTATATAAAATGTTTCTACATAACCACGGGAACTCCACCGCAGCTCTTTGCTAGGGTGTCGAGGAAAAAGCGCTTACCCGGCAGATTCGACTAAGCCCTCCTTTCTCTCGTATTTTTTCGCCGCTTGAGTTTTATCTGATAACGGCAAAAACATTTTTTGGCCTCGCCTGCAAAAGGTGATACACGATCTTTTGTTGTCACAGCAGAAAGCCGAAGCAATAAATATCGGTATGATTTTAGATCAAAATATATATACATATATATATATATATATATATATATATATATATATATATA
>QVOA01000474.1:0-25398 GCA_014825685.1 Pseudomyrmex cubaensis
CCTTTGACCGTTGTTCCGCGCATTGGCCAGTCAATCCTAAGATTTCTCGTACTACGGGCTTTGACGCTAACATATATATATATATATATTTTAGTAACGTTAGAAAATGTGCTGGTGTTTAAGAATTCCAATGAGAAATAGTCGCGTTCTGTTGATAGTAAAGTCGGAGAAATGCACAAGGCCTTTTGATATCTCACAATAATTGCAAAATCGTTATTATTATTCTCGTTCTCGATCCCCGATTCTTGCGGGAGACGAAACAACTTTTCGTTGTAGGTCGTCCAAAGAGATAGATACAAAAGAATTTAATCTAAGATAAGATTTTAATATTATCGATATTGCTTTACTCGCTCGTTCGAACGAGTATTTTTCCTTTCTACAATTTAGTCCCTTCGATACTCGGTTCCGTTATACTGACGCTATTGTTGGCAGTGATCTTCATATGTTGATCGTTCTCGTGCTTCTTCGCGCCGTTGCTGGTCTTCTTGCTGGTCAACGTCATCAAGTCCGAATGTATTCTGAAGTGCAGTCTAGACTCCAATAGATAGCCCTTGAAATTTTTTCTGGAATTTAAATGCAATAATTTGGATATAAAAGAAAAATGAACTCTGACGAATATAATAATTGAATCGCATCGCAACTCACCTGGCGTCTTCCAAAAAGTCTATAGCCAGCTGGATGTCGTTCTGATCTTGTGCCAGTAACGCCAATTCTACGGTGGCGTAAGGGAATAAGTACGTGTCCTCTCTGACCGAACTTTCTAACTGCAAGACGCGTCGCAGGCACTCTTCGGCCTGCAGAGGATGTCGCATTTGCCGAAGACAGGCACCTTTCAACAGCAACAGCAGCGCCTCGTTGTCGGCATGATATTCCGTTTTCCTGCGCAAGAACATACGTTTCGATACGTGTGTTTACGCGTAAACCGAAAACTATCGTCTCGGAGAAACTTACGTGGCCGCTTTGAGTTCGCGTTCCTCCTCTTCGATTCTCTTAAATATATTTATCATCAAGTCCTGCCGCTTGCCTATTATCCTAAACATATTCCACAAGTACATAAGCTCGAAGATGGGAAGAACCAGATACTTCTTTTGCGCGAAGTAACGTTCCGTTCGTTTGACGACGAACTTCTCCATCGGCAGCGACTTGCCGGCTATGCGCTGTCTGTAGGTCGGCGCCTGCGTCATCAGGTTGTCGATTAGCTCCCTCTCCTGACTCCAGGACGACGGCTTCTGCATCAGCAGAATCGCGGCCTCCTGGTAGAGGTAGGTGGTGCGCGACCAGTTGGACTCGTCCGACAGCATCGAGGCGTACGTGACCGCTTTGTTCCACTGCTGCATTATGCAGTGCGACCACATCAGCTCCCAGTAGCAGAGATGATGGAAGTGCGGCCAGACGTCCTGACTCTTCCACGACCTGATGTACCAGTCTACGCTCTTCTCAAAGTTGCCCTTCGTCAGTTCCAACCGGCCCTTGAAGAACAAGAACCACGCGCCGTTCGGATAGAGACTTAGTTCCTCCTCCAACACCTGCTCGCACCATTCCAGATCGCCGTCCGAGTGGGACAGCAGGAAAGTCTCGATCAAATTGTACGACAGCAACGTCATCACGCACATAAGCTGTCGCAGACCTTTCCTCTCGCTATAGCCCGTTTTTAATTCCGCTAGGCCATAGTCCTGTTGATAATCAATCTCACATTGACTGACATCACTTTATTATTGATTTTTTTCTTTGTTGTATATCGTTAAAATATATCTAATCACCTTATCGCCGGAAAATCCAATAAATTCCAATAGTTTAATAACACGCGCTGGTAACAGCGAAATCATCTAGAAAAAAAAGATTAGTGTATAATGTTTACGACGAAACGCGAATATCTGCGAGAGACGCAGGAAAGGGGGAAAGAGAAAGAAAGAGAGAGAGAGAAGGCGGGAAAAGACTGTATATACCAAATTGAATGCGCCAATACCCATACGAACGCCGCTTTCAAAATGCACTTTGTGACTGTCAGTGCCCCAATTGCGGGTTTTCAAAATTGTCATACACTCCCTGCAAAGAATCATATTGATTGTCGGGTATCACCGGCAAAAAAAAAAGAAAGAACGAAGACCGATAACGTATGGACGGTAATTGAGCGAAGTTGCGGCTTACTTGTACAACAGAAAACAGGTGCGAATTTTCAGTCCCGCCTTGACGAAGCTGACCAGAGTCTCGTCCTCCACGAAGGTGAGCATCGATTTCAACAGGAGCGATTCGGCGTAGCAAAGTTCCGCATGCACCTCTTCTGCAAGATTAATTATCGGTCACTTCACGCGCGAAAGTTAATTAGTGAGAGTTAGTCGCTAGAAAAAAATGTGAAATATCAAACTCAATATCGCAATAACTATTTTTGTCAACCAAGGGTTCCACGATAACATGAAAGCTGACACCGAGCATATCGATGCAAACGTTTGCAAAATTAACCGCTCGTTAAAAAAAATGAATGAGTAGCTATTAAATCATCTTAATGAGTAGCTATTATTATTATTTATTATTGAATCAAAGTCGAAGCTATTAAATTATTATTGAATCATGCTATTTCATGCAGTTTTTCTTATTTGTTTTTTGTTTTTTCTGCATAATGTTCGCTAAGCATAACGCGCAAAGCGATAAGAACATGCGCATTACATTTTTGTATCATTACCGTTTGTGTAAGTGTCGTAATTAACCTTCTTGACCATTTTCCCGATGTTTTGCGTTATTGTTGTGTGCTTTCGATACTTGGAGCACAGACTCATGCACTGTTTCAAAGCTTCCGACGCCTTCTCCACATGTTTCTACGACATTGATCATCGTTAGAAAAAGAGGCGTGTAAGAAACGCAAAGAGATTCGCGATAAAGAGAAACACATACGAGTAAAAAACAAAACAAAAAAAAAACAACAGCAAGGTAGCAGAGGTAATAAATAATTAGTACTTGTTCAAACGTAAGCACCGCTTCCATGAATGCGAAAACGCTAGTTCCCAAGGAATGATACATGCTGCTGTCCGCCCATGGCTCGAGGATCTTCTTCGCCTGCTCGAAGTCGTTGTTGAAGAAGCAATGAATGGCTTTTTTCGCGTCTACTATCGCCGTATTCAGGTCCATAGAAGTAGGCCTGAGAAAGAAAAAAGGACAAGAGAGAAAGAGAATGTTTTATTTCTTATTGAGGTAAGGAAATTTTTATCGAATAGAAAATTTTAGAAAAGTGTTCTACGTACTGCGGCAATGATTCCTGAGCATCTTGAAACTGCAAAACAAAAAACAACGCTCGTGCATTTATATAATGCAGTATCATTGTGCAAATCATGCACTTATTATGCTGAGAAAAAATAATACTCACGTCATCGTCACACTCGATGTCCGACATTTTTCCGATCTTATGTTAGAGAAAACACTGTTTCTGCAAAATATAATAATAAAAATAATCTCTCATAAAAATCTGCGAATTACATTCGCGTTTGTTTTGTTAGCTCACATTTACGAACAGATAGATAAGACGGAACGTTGGAAGCAAAAAATTACAAAATTAAAAAAATTTTGTTTAAGATAACGAAATCCTTGCGCACTTGCCGAAGAATAGTTGCTTATTTTATCGATCATAAGATCGAGATTATTTCTTTTTATCTGTTTACGCAGCTATGATACAAACGAAGATTAAAGATTCTTTCTATTTGAGTAAAGAAAACGTTTGTATATGAAGTAATTAAAATGTCTCTGTTATAACACAGCGTTTATAAAAGCGCAGAGAATGTAATTATGTTTCCTGGAAAGCGTAAGCGAGATAATAATACGACGATTATGCTAAACGTAATGACGCAAATAGAGCAGTTAGATACCTTAGATAAGCGTCAACATATTTTACATCTCATTTTGTGCTAAAATCTATGTTTAACAACGTATAAGTAATAACGAATAAATCCATTTTAAAGAGTGAATTGAGATTTGAATTATAGGAAGACTTTTCAAATTGGGAAAACAAACTACAAAAATGCGTTTAAACGAATTTTTTCGCGATTTTCAAACTTCTCGTTTTATTATCGTAATTAAGACAATCCGTGTGTTACGCGGTTAATAAATTTCAACTTTCAAATTTTCTCTATCATCTCCTTCACTCCAATTCGTTGATTCTAATTTCTTGCATTGTTACGCGGCTTGCGAAGCCCTCCAAGCGCTAGAGAGCAAGAAACTCGCGGCGAAAGCCTCCTCACCCAAACGCGTTCACGTAAATATATATAAAATTACTTCTAGTTCTCTCAGTAAATTACACATTTGTTAGAAAGAAATTTAATTTATTTTCAAATATCTCTTTTTCGTTACGTACTTTTAATAAACAAAAATCGAGATTCGCCAATGTGTGTTGTATCAAGAATGTATTCTACGAAAGTCTCGCGAAGACCAACGGTATCGAAATAGGTCGCGTATAAATAAAGATCTCACATCCCGAGGGATTTACAAGGATTTTTCTTCGCGTACGATACGCACAACACGCGCCGCTCGGGGAAACGACTATGCGCGAACTGACGAGCAGTGATTTTGGCGTCGTACGAAGAAAGTAGACTACTACGAAGAAAGTATAAAAAAGATCTAACTAAGACCTACATTTCCTAAATCCGCGCTCGGAGGGGGAGAGAAAGCGCGCGAGTCCGCAAAATTTTCATGCGATTCGTCCGCGACGATTCGCCGCTCGCAGCTAGTAACCGGATTATAAATGATGTATTTGCGAAATGTATGCAATAAGATTATACACACACACACACACACATACATATATCGCGACAAAGGTTTTAAAGTCAATCACTTGTTTTTTTCCAGATCTTACAATAATACGCGATAAACGTTTTCTAAAGCTTATCAAGAATCAAAGAATCTTTCTTTAAAAAACTCTTACTAATTTTAATATAATTTATATTTTTTCATATTTCAGTGATATTTTGAAATAATCAAATTTCTTTCCGTTTTCGTAATTCAAGATTCCACGTATAAACAATAAATATGTTGTGTTCATCAAGAAACAGGAACTCCTGACATTTAATTTTTTTTCTTTCTATTTATCTCAGTTTATTTTGATCAGTTTAGTTTGCAGTGACTTATCACGACCGAATAATCTTGACGCACAAATTTAAATTTCATTGTTTTGACTATGACTTTCGGAACTGTTCACTCTTTGACATTTACGGATTGTGAGTAATAAAATGTCACAGACTTAATGTTTTTTAAT
Source organism: Pseudomyrmex cubaensis (assembly GCA_014825685.1). Lineage (NCBI taxonomy): Eukaryota > Metazoa > Arthropoda > Insecta > Hymenoptera > Formicidae > Pseudomyrmex > Pseudomyrmex cubaensis. The sequence goes on from QVOA01000474.1 coordinate 5,237, forward strand.
ATTGCACACAAGTTTCAGTTTTATAAATTTGATAAAAAGTTAACGTTGTTCGCAAGTGCCGACGAGTTTGTGTGTTAGACTTTTAACACTGATAAAGACCACATCTCGTGGCCGAAACTTCATTGTTAAAATTTCACAGACAATAAAGAATTTACACACAATAAATCGTGTTCGTGCTCCCACTGGCCTATCTTATCTCACTCCAAGTTACATAATAGTCGCACACAAATTTCGTTTAAAACAAAATATGAACCTCGAGACGCGTTCAAGTCATATTTTTTCTGAAAAAAAAATATTAGGAAATAAATGTTGTTACATCAACAATAAACTTAAGAGAGACAGCATTAACTGCTTCTCAAAATTATCGTAATAATAACACGAAGAAACGAACTAGGAAAACTTTAGCCAAAACTTCCTGAGTAATCACATTCTTCAAATTACAGTACGTTGTGTGTGTGCGTGTTTACAATGTATAAATCACACCGTAATGATGTGTATAACATGAGAAGCGAGTACACGCCGATCACAACAGATCAATTTCTATCAATAATTCGTTTGAAAATATAAAGCGCAATGCGTGCCCTCGGATATCTACGTACGCGGAGTCACGTGTGCGCCGTGGACGACGTGGACACGGGGTTGAAAATCAATCGCCGAGAGAGAGTGTAACACGGGTGCAATGCGTACGTGTTTCTAACGGTGTTAGTCCTGATCCTGCGAAAGAGTGAATGTCATCCGCGTGAGGAAATCGCGCACTCTCGATAAACGTCGTCGTCTCGTTCGAGATTCGTCGTCGCGTCGAGATAATACGCGCGATATAATAAATTCTTCGATTAATCACGCGACGCGCGGGAAAAACTCAAGATCAAACTACGACGACGACAACGGATCTCTCGACCTCACGGATTTCAACCCTACTCCGCAACTGTCAGCAACCAGTGATCGTGGGTTGGAAATGTCACGACGAAGAAGCCCGTTTGCGCGTGCGTCGGTGACCAAACGTCATTGGCGTCACGTGACCATCACCGACCACCATCCGCGGATCCGACGTTTATTTACCTATCGTTCTGTCTGCAAATGTCAAATGCTTGTATGTCATACGTAAATATGACGGTTTCCCGTGCGAGACCGAAAGCAACGCCGTGGAAGAAACGACGGGGGCGCGCGACCGCCTCATCAGCGACACATGTGACTCGTGCTAATGACAGTGTCATCTAGACTCGTAGCTAACGGTTGTTGGTTTATAAGGTTAAGCTAGATCGTGTTCCAGGAGACTGGAAAAACACAGGACGAAAAACTGGATTTTTAATTTCGTCGCCGGTGCTTCTCTCGATGCGTGATTTCTCTTTTAATAAATAAATGTGTGTAAAATCTAATGTTTTTTACTAAATGCGACGTCGAATTGCATTATTATAGTTTTCCCGATTGTGAGCAAACATGTGTGTCTATATCACACACGACAATAATTAAAACTTTTTTTTTCCTCGATCGAATTGTTTCGCGCCGCAATATATCGAAAGATACGAAAAGATAAGATAATCGACAAAACAAAGAATACAAACAATCCGGGGATGATCTCTCTCGAATCTTTTGAACCGAAAATACAATTATTGTTTTGCACTTAATTAGATTATTATTGTTATAAGATAGATTTTAATAAAGATCTTGAAGAGCGATATCTCAAACTGAAATTATTTTTGTTTACTCGCAGAAAAACGAGAAAGAGACAAAAGAGGAAGAGAGCCAACACCTCAGCAACTGCGCTTAATCATTTCTTACATAAGGTTCCGTTTCAGTCCGTTTCACCTCTTCCGAAGTTTATTGCGTTTCCTTATTCCAAAGCTATTATTTAAAGAGCTGTTTATTTTAAACATTGCAAAACGGGATGACATTACGAATTAAACGGAACAGAAAGTACAGTAATAAAAGGCGAAAGAGAGAGAGAGAGAGACGATCAGGCGCGACGAGCAGCAGCGCTCGCGTCAGGCCGCCGCACGTCAAAATCGTACCTGCCGTGTTGGACGCGGAAAAACAATAATTCAACCCGGTTGTGGTCTTCAAATTGCGACTTGCGGCAGGTTTTTTTCGAGAGGGAAGAAGAAGAGGAGTATTGTAAACACCCCGCGGGACACACAATCGGCAACACGCTGGCTGGACGAAATCGCGAGATCCTTTACCGCGGCGACGAGCGAAAGAAGCGACGTCGTCGACGCGACACCGAGGCGAGGACGAGACTGACAAATCCGGAACGCGCAGCTAGAGAGAGGAGTAGATCTCGCTGGCTTCGATTCCGCTTACGAGACCGGTGATTTATATCGCGCGATTACACAGCGGAAAGCGTAAACGCGACGTTTCCTCCCGTCTCGCCTCTTCTTCGTCGGTTGCGTATTTTTCGCCTCGATTAACCGCAACGCGTCCCGACGAGCGCGGATTCTTCACGGCTTACGCAACATAACCTCGATCGCGAATTTCCGCGAACTAACCACGTATGTCGCGTATATCGAGCCGCGAAGTGCGTTTCTTGTAATTTAATTAAAACGGAAGTAAGGTGCGTTGGATGTCGTTTTCAAAACTCGTTATCGTAGGCCGCAGTTGGACACGTCAGTCCAGCCGTTGCCTGGAAAATCATATGTTACGATCTCTCTGTGACATTGTTGTCACTTCATCTTCATTTTATGTTTTTATTTCGTTGTTATTGTGCGTGCTCGCGATAACAATACCGACTGCACAGTAATTATCATTGTCACGATTGTTTTTCTCATTTCATTTTTGTAGTGTGGTCCGGTGTTCTCTTGGGTATGACAAACAATTGGCACAGTAGCTGTAACTGTGCTAAAACATTATTCGGTGCCAGTTAATTTGATTCCTATATCCGCTATGGAGAATCAAGCTCTTCCTGCCCATCAGTCTTTCTGGAAGAAGAATACTCGGGCGGTGCCGGGAAGGTGTGTATTTGTTTGTAATCCATTTCTTCTAATAAAATATAATTGTGAGTGTAATAGTTTTTTTTTTTTTTTGATTACAGACCGAGCCTAAAGCAGGACATCAAACATGGCAAATTCAATTCCGCTGCGATCGGTTCGAGCAATCTAACCAGCATCGCTAACAACAGTAACACAGGCGGAGGTTCCACTTCCTTTCAAGACTTTCAGGAAAGTGTGGACGACGCGTGGGATTCGGGAGATGACGAATTTTGCACCGTGTCCGATGTGAGGATATCGAAGAGAGTCAGTCATTCAGCTGCGCTCAGTGTTATAAACAGTCACAGATCTGGTAACAATAAGTACCTGGAGACGTCACAGACAAACGCCAAGGCGGTTGTTGAGCAGGAAATCATTCCCAAGGAAAAGAAGACGGAGGCCCTTCAGAGATTGGCTGTACAGCCGTTGCATCTGCGTAACGCGAATCTGCGTTTGCAGATAAACAACAGTCAGTACTTTGTCAGTGACGAGACGGATTCCAAGTATAGCGCATCACCGCAACATAAACCGACGCAGTTCCCCGGCAGGCCGCAACAGTTGAAGCAGATAAACAATCCTAATAAATTTTTTATACCTTCGAAAGAGCAAGGTATATATTTAGCAATTCTGTGTGACAGTAGATATCTTTGTAGAAACGGATAAAGAAAAAATTATTTGCAACCTTGCTTAGATGGCGAGAGTAAAGTGGACAAGTTTCAGTTGCTTTTGGAAGCATCTGTACTTAATTTAGACGAGCTGCGGCAGTTGTCGTGGTCCGGTGTGCCTGCTAAATTGCGCTCCGTCACCTGGAGGCTGTTATCTGTAAGTAATAATAATGAGGAGTCAAACGATGAGGAGGAGTCCGCGATTTTGGTGATGAATATTTACACAACTAAGCGCGATTGCGAAACGTTGCAGGAATATCTGCCTGCTAATCTAGAACGTAGGCAACCCGCGCTGGAACGCAAACGTCTTGACTATTGGAACTTGGTAAAGCAGTATTACGATGTCGAGCGAGACGAAGGTTTTCAGGATACATATCGTCAGATTCACATAGATATTCCTAGAATGTCACCGCTCATTTCGCTGTTCCAGCAGACGACGGTGCAGCTGATATTCGAGAGAATATTGTACATTTGGGCGATTCGTCATCCCGCGTCTGGTTACGTTCAGGTATCTCGACGCTAAGCTATGCGTTTGAAAAAAAAAAAAGCGATTGAAACATCCGAGAGAGGACTGTTGATTTATCGCTTGTCGATTGCGCAGGGTATGAACGATCTCGTGACACCCTTTTTCCTGGTCTTTCTCCAAGAAGCGGTGCCTGTGCAAGCCTGGCAAGATCTGGAAAACTATGATGTGGCGTCGCTGTCGAAGGAACAGCGCGACATCATCGAGGCGGACAGTTTCTGGTGCCTGTCGAAGTTTCTGGATGGTATTCAGGATAATTACATATTTGCTCAATTGGGGATTCAGCACAAGGTGAATCAACTGAAGGAACTGATACAGAGGATTGATGGTGAATTTCCGAAATATAGAAACGTCACATTACCGTCAGATAATTCGCGTAGTTTTTCTTTAATTCGATCGTACTGCCACAGCTCCGTTGCATCAGCACTTGCATCAGCACGGAGTGGATTATCTGCAGTTCTCCTTTCGCTGGATGAACAATTTACTGACGAGGGAGATCCCGTTGCATTGTACCATTCGTCTGTGGGACACTTATCTGGCGGAATCCGACAGATTTGCCTCGTTTCAGCTTTACGTATGCGCGGCCTTTCTTCTGCGCTGGAGGACACACTTGCTGCTGCAACCTGACTTTCAAGTAAAACCTCGTGTTCGTCAAATTGCGAAATTTGCAATTACAATTGTTGTTTAGTCGTCAAAGTGCTATTGTTCACTCTTGCAGGGGCTCATGTTAATGCTACAAAACCTGCCAACGCAAAACTGGACGGACTCGGAAATCGGCGTGCTGGTGGCCGAGGCGTACAGATTGAAGTTCACATTCGCCGACGCGCCGAATCACTTGCAAGCACACGATACAACGGTTAGGTGACCGTCTTCGAACGGGTTAGGTTAACGTTGTGACAAATCGTGGCCAAATCGGCGGTCGACGTTAGTACCGCTGATACTCTTCCGTCTCGTCGTCGCTACGTGCAACGCTACGTCGCGACGTTCAGTTTGTCTCACGGCCATATTGAAAGTTTCCGGAACGCGCGGTCTCTTACTCCTGTTTTACTCCCGTGTCGACTATATATCAGTTATTTCATTTAGTTAATTGTGCAGTTTTTAGAGTTTACTTTTTTTTTTGTTATACATATGTTGCAGAGGAGTGTTTACAAGCATGAAAGCGATTACACACATTCGCTTTGCGTGTTTCACTTTGAGAAATGCGAGTGTGATTTTCATACACAGAGAATGTAAATCGCGAATTAATTGCCATTTTTCTAGTTTGCACACATTACATTTTGATATATATATATCGAGTCTTATATACAGATCTTACATATATATATACATACGTATGAGTGTGGGTGCGCGCGTGTGTGCGTGTATATATAAACAGGAAAGTTTTATATATATATATATATATTATATTTTTCTTTGTTACGTCTCTATCTACTGATGACAATTAAATTTGATTCGGTTTTTTTTTCCAACGGCTAAGCAAACCTCCGGAAAAATATCCACCCATACGCCAGTCTGCGAACAAAGACAAAAACTATGTTGTATAAGTGATATAAATATATATATTAAGTATATATATATGGTATATAAAGATTGATTAAAAAAAAAGAACAAAAATTAATGCCAAGAATCTGTATGCGTCGTCTGTCATCTTGACGCTTCGCATGACGCTGTCACATCATTTCCGCCAGTTCGTGCACACTTTAACCCACATATATCCCAGTAACGCATTATACTTTAGGTTTGAAAAAAAATATACTGGTATTTAATTATAATAATTAATTATATAATGTTATACAATCACATTTTAGTTTTTGTATTACGCACAAGCGTAATAAAAAAACCCCTCGACAGAGCGAGGCCCGAGTGACTCTGTTGTTAACTTAAACTTGGTTCTCTCGACAGATGGCGTCACTGCGTTTCCGCTCTGTTTTCAACTTTCCACGCGTAAGCGAGGTTTTCAGTTTCAACGACGAGAGTGGATGAATTCAGAGATTTTCTTTTTTTTGCCTCTTCCCTGCTCACACACATTTTCTCCTCATTTAATAAAATGTTCATGTACGTATGTGTTTATACATTTTTGTTATACACTTACGTTAACGTTAATAAACTGAAAGTTCTCTAATCTCAACTCGAACGACGTTTTCGACGAGATATTTCACGTTTTCTTTTTTCTTTTTTTTTTTTTTTTTTTTTTGCGGATGGCAACTACCAGATCGGAACGAAAATTACGCAATTTAAATATCGGCTTATATAATAAATACATATATATGCAATATGTTTTCGCTTGCGTAATTAACATTTCTAACAGGATAATTAGCAAAGTTTAATAACAGTAAAATTTTCGAACACGATATGCCGAGCGTGCCGTTAGATTATAGATTTAGGGAGAAAAAGAGAGAGAGAGAGAAAGAGAAAAAATGACGCGGTTTAGTTATGAACCATTTAATGAGTTCTATGACGCGCTTCTGGTTGCTATAAGTGCAGGTGATACAGTTTCTTCCGGGTAGTGCGTTATAATACACACGGCTTATTTCGATTACATTACACCGCGCTTTCGCGTCGAAAGTCTATGTACTCATGCGTACAATCTGTAGATTCAGAACGTCGTTCAAGGCTGTGAAGTCTCGAAGGCAAAATGAGTAAATTATTTTCTGAGAAAATCAGCACGTGTTACGTGCGCGTCACGTTGTTTTCCAACAGCATATTTTTTCGCACTTTAATTCCCAAACCGAGAAAACCGAAGCTTTTCATCCCCGCTCTTAACGCGAAATGCGTTTCTTCGTGTTTGAAATATTTTCTCCCTTCTCGATACGTTAAGTTTTTAATTACTTATAAAATACTATCAAACATACGCAGACCGCTCTAATGAGAGTTTCTTTAAAAAAAATTTTCTTAAAAAAAAAAAAAAATTATAATTGCAGCAATTTCCGAAATACATGCTTTTTACGACTTTCCGTGCCAATTATCCGTCTTTTTTTCTTCCAAGAGTATTTTCCATTTCCTCCGTTTCGCAGACATCCGTCACGATCGACAAGTCCATTCGGTCGCGAGTGTAATTAAATGATTAAAGCTTGACCAGGTTTGAAGGCGTAGCCCCTCGGGCAACGTGGAAATTTACTTTCTAAGCGAGAGTTACTCGCTCGCGTTTCTCACAGATATGGGAATCCATGCGGTCGGATGGCGCAATTGCTAATATATCCTTGGACGCGAATCTGGAACAGAGCAGTTTTGATGCTCAATGCGCTAGAATCTGACCCGACCTCGGATTGCCAGGTTCAAAATTCTAATTAATCACGTCACACAGATTCCACAACCTTATTATAAAAACCTTACTATATAAAACAGTTTGCGAATTTATTCGTTTTAGATTTCAAATTAGCATTTGCGCGATCGCGATTGCCAAAAGCGTTTTAAAGGAGAGAGATTTTTTTTAATCAACTAACGACCGTCCCTCTAAGATTCTCCGTGAACGATTTTTCGAAATCAACGCGACTGCAATCGAGTACTTAAAAAAAAAACAAAAGTCGAAAAATATGAAATCCTTGCGCCACAAAAATGTTTTCAACGAAAGTTTTTGTTTTGTGCAATATCATTATTACGTAAGAGAAATCGTGTGTGTCTAAACGTTTTTTTTTCTCAATTCCGTGAATATTTTTCGCGCGTTTTGGTGCGTGATCGTGTATTTCGTTATAATGCCGACATGGCACAATAGAAAAATCTCGTATTACTATAAATGAAACACAATGCGCGTTATATTACACAAGCGTTTTGTAAAAATGCACTTCGCAAACAATAAGGAGCTAAATATCAAACGTAAATATTGCACACCACGCGTCTCGGACTCTTGAAACTGGGTTTATCCCCTTGAGTTTACGTCAACTCTTTAACGGCGTGTTTTATTTTTTTTCACACGTGTAATAAAAATATATACGCGCGGATTAAAACTAAAGATACTTTTCGAAGCTTCTCGTTCCTAGTCTGTTTTCTTTTGGACGTTGATGCGCGGTGCAAGCGTTGCATTAATATTTCTTACACGCTCGTTACACCGACGGAGGGGGGCACACATCTCTTTCTTGTGTTTCTTTCCCCCTTCTTTCTATCTTGTTCCGATCTAAAGCAGAGCACGAGCGCGAGGCGTTACAAAATAATGGGAATCGTTAAACTTTCCAGGTTTTGCAACGTTTCGCGGCGTATTTCAGGCCTAGCCTGACTTTAACATCCAACATTGACTACATTAGAGAGATACTTACGGGGGGTTGGTTCCGCGCTTGTATGCTTCATTCGCAGGCGAAAAGCAAAACAGTTACGCTAGGTGGTCGAGAGAGGGAGAGGTTGCGTAAACCCCGCGAGTCGAATACTAGTTGTTTTTATACCGAATATAAAAGGAGACCGGTTGCCGTAGGCTTAACAGATAATTGCTAAATAGTCAAAAAAAAGTACTTATATCTTAAAATTACAGGAAACGTAGGTGCACTCTCTACTCCTTCTCCCGTTCTCGTCCAAAACGACGAATTTTGCGAGAATCTCGTGATGTGATTTTCGCGTTTTTTCTTTCCACACGAGAAGAAAAAGAGAAGAGAAGAGGAAGATTTATTCCAATGCGCGACCCAGAACTAAATGTGTTCATGGCTAACCAACCACTTCCACCGCAGGTTGGCGCGGGTTGCGAAATTAGCACAGTAGCTCGTAAATGCGCGCTTATTAGACCCGAGGGTGAATGACACAAGCGGGGAGAATTTATGTGGAATTTATTTAAACATTAAAGATTGAGAGAGAGAGAGAGAGATGCAAAATTATTGCGTTTCCAAAAAAATAATGTCCGCATGTTGTGTGAAAAAGACAGTTTTTGTGACATTTTTCTGTGAAATAGTGAAATATCGCAAGTATAAAATGGAACATCTCGCAATTCATTGCATTACACACATCAAGTCTATAAAATACATATATATTGCGTACTGTACGTGTAAAATATTGAATAAAAATATATTTTTTCTACGGCATTTTTTTATCATATCCGGTCCTCTTTTCCGGAGACCGGAAGCTACTAATTTGTGTCTTCTAACTGGACACTCCTGATAAGGGATCCGAAAGGGTCGATCTGGTGCTACTGGTGAAAGGGATCCGCATCCGAAGCGGTGCAATTGACGGTGGCCCCCGCCGCATCCCTGGGGCCACCTGGGGCCCGAGCAGGGTTCTGCTATAAAAGCATACCGCGTCGCCCCTCAAACACATAGTGTTTTCCCGCGTAGCGCGCAAGAAAAACCGCCGTCACACATCATGAAGTTCTTCGTAAGTTTCACCTAACAAATGTAACGCAAGGAAGTAAAAGTTGGCCGTTATAAGATCCGAGAATAAAATTTATTTGTTCGCGGAGAGACTTCGTTTGCACGGGTGTTGTTACGCAAGTTGTGCAACAGAGATCTGTTCATGTATCAAAAAAAAAAAAAAAAATTAATATACGCTCTCTATTTCTTTATTTGTGTGCGCAGAACACATGTATATAAAAAAAAAATAAAAACAAAAATTTCAGAGAATTTGCGACCAATGGAAGCTAATACGCTGAATGTGCGAGATATATTTTTTAAATGTAATACAATACACATAGAATTTGATTCAATTCGAAAAATCTGTATATTGATTTACACGTTTGTAAAAAAGTACATTTCACTCATGTATCTCGTGTAATGGCTTCTATTTGACTAAATTGTTTGCTAATTGGACATTACGCGAGCTCTTGTATTTGTTGCAAAAATATTATATTATGTATCGCTATGTTGCAGATTGTTTTGTTCGCCGTTGTAGCGGCCGCAAGCGCCGGACTTATTGGATATCATGAACCAGTAAGAATTTCACAGTTTCTTCTCTTAAAAACAATATTTTTTCTTTTTCCTTTTTGTTTTTTTAATTTACGTACGACTCTGACTGCGAGAAAAAAATATATCATTGATCAAACAAAATTGTTATTGATTATTAAAAAGTTTGTATTAAACGATTCATGGAAGTAGAATTTGTAAAGAAAATTAATTTGGAGCAGAACGCAAAGATATTTATGCGCGCAATTTGAGGGGTTGCGCATATATGTCGTTCCGATATACGAGAACTCAAGCAAATCTCTCAATCACCGAGCTATTTTATTCACTGATACGTTACGCGAGCATAGTTAATAGCACATTTGATGCTTAACGGTCGATAAATTTGTCAATAAATTTGTTCAACGATATATCTTTCTCTTTCCTCTTTCTGTCTCGCTTCCACTCGCGTTCTCTCTTCTCTCAAATAACTAAATACACACGACCGAGACTCGTGTGCGGTTCGAATATCATGTTAACGAGACACATACATACCAATGATTATCTTTCAAGAAAATATCTGCGGAGTTTCACAATTTCTCTCTTGCCTCTTTTGCTACAATTATAATCTTGCAAAAGAAAACTGTCGTTTTATCTTCGTCAACATGTAATCTCTTGTCTAATAACATTCATGTATATGTGTGTGTGTGTGTGTGATTAAATGTCATCTCTTTTATTCCATTGTTGATGGTTTTTCCGCACATCAAATATTCTTCTAATAATCTTACATTCTAAAAATTATTTACCCACATCTTATTACGCTGTACTTTTCATTCATTTCTTCGAGTTCTGGTACTTGTCATCGCAGCATCATTTTATAACTCTTGCGGCAATAATTCTTCTCATCGCTCTCTTGTACTCACATCGGATCGATTCGCATCATATCCATCATCGATTCCGTCTGTGTTTCTCGTCTGGCAACCGAGAAGCTTTGAAACGCGCTCGGTGGGAAAGTGAAGTTGACGTAACACACACGCCTCGTAATAAGTCGGCGCGGTTCCGATTCCGCTGTCTGATAATCTCGCACTCTGATCACGCAGCCCTGGGTTGCTCCTGTGGTGCACGCCGCTCCGGTAGTGCACGCCACCCCGGTGCACGCACCCTCGCCGTGGGTCGCGCCGTCTCCTAATTATGTCAAGGTCGCCGCTCCCGTGGCGTACGCCAAGGTAACGATGATGGGAAGGATGAATCGCGGTCGAATTCTCCATATCGAATTCGATTTGTTTGATAAGCTATATAGTAAGATGGAATTTTAAAAATCAAGTCAAGAGCGGATAGTGTGTGAGAGAGAGAGAAAGAGAGAGAAATAGGTAACGTATCGATCGTGACAAGGTAATGACAGTAAATTAGAAAACTATGCGAAGTGAAGTGACTAAGAAAAAAATAACAAGCCCTTCTGGGAAACGATCTGAATTAACGGTCTATTTGAATTCGGATCGCTGGAAGTGTTTGATTGAAATTATTTTATTTTTTCTCCCTTCACACATCGCGAATTATATAATAAATTTACTTTCGTTCGGGTCCGACAAAAGGAAAGATCGAAGTTTGCGGTCGCGCGGTGCGTGCGGTAACTCTAATTAAAGATTTGATATCTATACGATGACAGTAATTTCTCCCGGCCGCCTATTATAATTTACATAGTTCGGAAAACTTGACTGAGCCACCGACGCCGTAATTCCGCGTCACCGATTGCGTTCCTGGTTTAAAGAAAAAAGAAAAAAATAAATAAACACCGATCGATATCTACTATTACGTTTATGTTGTAAGATCCGACTGATGGTCGTTCGTTCTCCGGCTTTTACATGACTCTCTGTAACGGAATAAATTCCGTGCGCTCGTGATTGTTAGACCAAGTGGATTTTCAATTTGCTCCGTCGTCGGAGTCTCGTAAACGAGATCGTGGCGAAACCTCGCCGGCTCAATTGTACCGGCAATAATCGGTGCAGTTCGTCTTACGTAATGCTTGTTTCACATCCACGCTCCTATTGCAAAGTTAATTATCCCGAACTGTCTTTGTACGCGGTTTCGCAACTTCTGTGTGAAAAATTCAACAATGATGTTACAACGTATGAATTTGAAAAAAAGAACATTGTGTTCTTATACAACTTCTATTGACAGTCAGTCGTTGTCTTCTGCGCATATGAGATTATTAAAAATTGGTATCATTATATTTTTTGTCTGTGCATCCAACAGGAAGTTCACCATGCGCACTTCATTCCCCAACAACCTGCCATTCCGCCTCCGCACCCATCGCCTCTACACATCAAGGGGCACGCGCATGTCAGCAGAATACATTATGCCGCTCCTCATGTTCCGCATCCGCATCTCGTCGGCGTCGAGCACTACGTGCCCGCTCCGGAACCCGAAATCGCCGTCGTCAAGACGCACGGTCACGGTTGGGACTAGAAACATCCCCCGTCCGACGATACTCGCTGAACTCATTAGAGTGGTCCAGAGTGGTCCGAAACAATCATTCCAAAGCTCATTTAATCGTTAATTAACGACACAACGGAATTTTTTTTTTTTACCAACGATATGTATTTTCTCATCGAAAGACTGCGGTGACTCCGACATTGGAACGCAAGTGGAAGGACGAGGATCACCAGGAATGATCGGGATCAGCTTCTTCAATAAAGTTTAAAAATTTATCCCCTTAAAAAAAAAAAAAAAAAAAAAAAAAAAAAAAAAATTGTCTCGATTTTAAGTTATAAGAGCGCTATATTACAACACGTCACACACATAACATACCGACATGACACTCGCGTCTTTATATCTGTTCCTTCATTTTCTCTGCTGTCTCAGCACTCAAATTCTCGTGCGGCAATATATTGTGACATTGAAGAAGACATCAAAGAGAGAGCGTTTTTCTCTTCTCCATTTTCTTTCGCAGCATGTATCTTTTATTTATTTTCTAATAAAAGTTGACTTTGTGATAAACCAGGAATTACACGTCGAATATTTATTTGAGTCACCCGATACGTTCTGTTGTTTTCTTTCCTTTTTTTTTCTTTCCTCTCACTTTTTTTTCATTTTTCCATTTCCCATTATTTTTATTTATTTTCTATTAATGTTTTTACTCTCTCTTTTACTCTTTTTCATTTATATATTTTTTTGTTCCCGTTTCTTGGATTTTTTTAAAATGATAAATATTAATTGTAATTGCTAATTATATATTTATGTGTGTGTGTGCGTGTGAAATAAATAATTAAAATGCTTACATGTAAAATGCACGCAAATCCCGCACATATTGAGCAACTTGTTACTAACAATTAACAACACAGACACATGTTGTACCGCGTTCGAAGGTATTTCGTTCTGATTTTTTATGGACGAGTCACGTTCTCAAAGTCTCTACCTGATCAGTCACGTGTGACAAAATACATATTTGAATACCGTAAGTACGTATTTACAAGTCAACATGGTGTGACAAGATTGCCTTTAAATATATTTCTGTGAAAGTACGCTTGTGTCACTTGCTCAAGTAATTTGTAAATAGAAATATGTAGTTAAAATACATTCACGCACACACGTGTAAGAAATAAGATACATATAAGATCATGTGATCTTTTTTACATGTGTACATAATATATAAAAAGTTAATTTCTCACATATAACGCGGCGATTAGTTTTTATTTTTTTATTTTTTTCACAGTTCCGTAAAACTTACCTCGTAATCACTTGCGCGTATAAACAAAGACGAAATCACAGTAATCTTGCAACATCAGTAATTTTTCCGCGTTACTTGTTCTTTAGTCACGCGGCTCTCACTTTGTTTCACGTTTACGCGCCATATCGTCAGTTACTTTAAATTGAGCGGCGATGATATATCGCTGTTCTCTTTGTTGGCCCACATTTCCCGCGATCTTTGATATTGGCACCTTTAAGGGTGCCGTTGCCGATGTCGAAATTATCAGAAGCGTGACGAGGCGTGACGTTGCGCTGTCGGGCGGCCAGCCAACGAGGAGGCCAGAAAGGGTGTCGGTCCCGTAGCCGGTGAAAGGGGTCCGTGTGACGTGAACGCCGTGCCCCCGCCTGTGACGACCCGAGAGTGGGCCTAGACTCCTGGGCAGGGTTTCGCTATAAAAGCATACCGCGTTGCCCCTTGAACACATAGTGTTTGTCTAGTGTTTTATACAAACGCACAAGAAAAACCACCGCTCGCCGCCATGAAATTCTACGTAAGTTGCTTCTCGAACAGCGAGAATTTATTTTTTTTTTAATTCAAATGTCATTACGTTTACGCAATTATCTTATATTAATTATTAAAATTAAACGTTTGATAATTGTAAATATTTTAAGATTTTGCAATACTTCGCTTTTTTCTTATTAAAATTATATGTTTATCCAATATCACTTCTCGCTTTTCTTTGTTTCTTCGCCGGAAGAGCGGATCGGGTTTCTCTGTTCTCAACTTCCTCTCTTCCAATCCATGTTATTTTTATATGTGAAAATAATTAAAATAATAATGATAAGATATTATATTTGTTTTACATCATAAAGTCACTTTGTACGTTTTTTTTCTTCAAGATTGTTCTGTTCGCCCTTGTGGCCGTCGTTACCGCCGGACACGCGCCGACGCACATCCACGTCGGCGGACAGCCGAGCATCCCGGCCCCGCACGCCGCTCCGCTTCTTCTTCACGGCAATGACCACGCCACCCGCATCCACTACTCTGGCCCGCATGTAGGGCATCCACACTTGGTGGGTGTCGAACATTACATCCCGGCTCCTCATCACGAACCCAGCGTGGTCAACGTGGCCATCCACGGACATCATTAAGCATCCGCAGTTGAGCCAGCGAACACGCTGGTCCGGAGTGGTCCACGCCGAATGTGCGATCCTGAGGCTGATATGAGGCAGCGAAATCAACGACCACCACGGTTGATGGTTGAGATTTTTTTACCCAGATAATCCTCGGCGGAATGCATACTCTTCCGACGAGAGATGTCAAGAGACATCGCGTTTCTCTTGAGAAATAATTCAGAAAACCGTGGATTTTCGGCCCCGGGTCGAGGAGTCCTCGGTCCGTGCAAAAAAAAAAACCACGAAGGTCACGAAGAAAAGAAAATACCGCAAAAAGTTGCGGTATCCGACTTGGATCGAATTGAAAATTCGATTCGTCTCAGGACAGCCGCGCATTTTGGTTTTGGGCCACTCGTAAAGGACCGCTTGTAAAAAGACCCGGCATCGCCAAACTTGAAAAAAGTATACTCGTACATTGGCTTCCCCGTCCCGTTCGTCTACGCCTTGACGCTACATATGACACGTGCATCGATCAGAATCTTCCGCGTCTCCCAGGTTTTCATCTCGTTCTCTATCAATCAAACGGTACTTCGTGCGGCAAGAAGAGATTTCAACATCAGAGCGGCCATCTTTTCCCCACCCCCCCTCTCGCTCCTCCCTACATCATTTGGCATCACAACACTTTTATTTATTTTGTAATAAAAGTTGATTTTTACGTCTTGTGATAAAATATCGCTAGTTTTATCCTCTCACCCCACGTCCTTTCGATTATCCCACGTTACGAAAGTTACTTCAATTAAAAACTCAACAAGATCGGATAAGAGAAATTAATTAAAATTAATTAACAAGAGTAAAAAGCGACAAAACAAAGAAAATTAGTTACACTTGCTCGAGAATATTTAGCTATTAAATAAAACAACTTTATAAAATACTATAACATCGGCGAAAAATAAAATTCTTTAGAAAAAAGAAACTTTCGTGTTTGTTATCTTGATTAGATTATTTATTTATTTTAAAAGAAAAGACAGAGAGAGAGAGAGAGAGAGAGAGAGAGAGAGAGAGAGAGAGAGAGAGAGAGAGTTCTTGTGCGTAAGTGCGAATCAATCAATCCAACGTCGCCGAGCAACCGATAGTCCAAACAGAGCCACCCTTCGGCCACCCCGGTTGCTAACCTTTCTATCGTATGACGATGCCGCTCGAATGCAGCGACGTGAATCGCAAGCTTTGTTTTTGCAATACAATAACCAATTCGCTCTCACGTTGTCAAAAATCCCAGTCGTTTTATCTCGAACCGAGATCGAGACTTGCAAAGAGTTTGCCGACAATCGCGTATTCATAGATAAGTGTTTTTTCTGTAAACTTTGTGATGTGATGCGGTTGGTGGAGGTGTATATAATCGAACACGCTCTTGTGTCGCAATTGCGTCACCGATAATTGCGTTACACCTGTTTCTTTTCCAGCCGATCTTAATACAATTTCGCTAATGTCCCGACGATTAAAACGTACAGTTTCTTCTGCATCTGTCGTATACGTTTCTGCGGTTTCGCTCGAAAAAACCGGAGATCATCGGAAAAAGTCTGGCTTGCGCTTTCGACCAATTTGTTAATCTCGTTAGAGGTTTCGCAGAAATTACCTGCGGTCTATACTCGCGCAATTTCAGCATCGCGACGAACGTTTTTCTACGTGAGTTTTACGAGTGTCTTTTACGGTCCTTTGTCTATTTTTCGAGGTGGGAGAGCCATTGGGTCGTTCGACGTTTGTTTTAGTATAACCGATCGGATGAGAGACGGAAAGATCGTGTCTCTCTCGCTTTAACGAGACTCTTCCGCTGGACGAGAAAAAAAACCTAAGAATTGATTTTTGTTCTTACGTGTCTATTGTACAACAATCCGATTACCGCATCCGATGCGAACTTTCTGAGGTCAGAATATTACCGTCGCGATCACACATCGATATTGAAATATTTTTCCCACAATAGATTTGTAAATTAGAATAGAATTTTGTAAATTAGTTAAATATAGTCCCACTTTTTTAGATGCACGCAATTGTGTAACGAGCACTTTGTTCGCCGTAATTGTTGGCAAATACGGCTATGAGATTACAATCTAGTGCACGTCACGCCTTCGTAAATGCGGTGCGAGAAGAATGTTCGCAGAATAATGCGAGGGAAAAGTATAAATATATACAAAACGCAAACTTTTTTTTGTAACGAGGCTATTTATTTTCCGCGATCGATAAAAAGTTTCATTTTCAATTTGATTTAACGAAACGAACGCGCGGCGATGCACGTGATTTGCATCGAAGTGAACGTTAAAACGCCGGGAGAAGGGATAATGCACACCCACGTAATTACGCGGCGTGTCGCGCTCCAAGATTTTCACTTTTTTTTTTTTTTTTTTTTTTAAACGCGGCACGCGTTTTTCTGTTGAACATTGCCGCGAGCTCTCAACAAAACGAACGACGACGTTCGCTGCATTTGCCGAACGTTGCATAGTCGATCGGCGCGTGTAAATGTGCGCAATCACATACTGCCGATAATACTACTAGTGAAATCATCCACCGTGTCGTGCGAATCAAGAGAGACACACAGGACTTATAGTATCTCGCGCCCCCCAAGTTCACACAGCGTACTTGATTGCTACATTTTTCGAGTATTGCACATTTGAGTGCACAAATAGCCGATTTATCTACGAAAGCTGATTTTCCGCGACTGAAATTATCTTACGTTTCCGCGCGTGTAGTACATTTTAAATAAAAAATTCCCAAACAGGTTGTGTATTTCAGGTTTGACGTATATTTCACTGTCGTGTTTGCGACGTTTACGTTATTAACTACATGATATATCGGTTATCTCGATCTTTTCGGTCAGGCTGTCAAAATCGGACACTCGTGATGTAATAAATATAATATATATGGTAGATGGAGTATATAGTCAGTTTCAATAAATGTTCTAACGCGTTGGTAATTACGCGAAGAGTAATGATCGCTCGCTTGTGTGTGAAGCGTTAATCAAGCGTGACGCACAATAATACCCCTAAGAATTTAAATATCCTTTTAATTAAGGTTCTTGGTTACTTCGTCTCGGTAGCGCGTACCTCACGACAATAAATCTCGATTACGATACAACAAATGTATCTCTTTGATTAATCGAAGAAAACTTCTTAACGTGCACATTCGCGTTTCGATCGCGGTTACATCACGATCTCCATTTGCGAGTTGCGCCACAATCGGAAATGCATTCGGTTTCCCAACGATTTTATCTCTAATGGTATTAGCTGTAACACGTATCTAATTTTTGGTTTTTTATCAATCCATTGCTGTGCACAGTATGTTAACACGCGAAATAAAGAAAATTAGCGCTTTATATTTTTTTGAAAATAAAGTTTTAAATGTGTGCTTTTTGAAATAAAATTTTTTAAAATATACCTTTTAAGATATAAATTTTTAAAATATACTTATTTGAGAAATTAAATATCTTTCTCGAAATTTTTATTTATATATTTATATTTTATCTTTTTTTTATAACCAAATATAATATAACAAGCATGTAAAAATGTATGTATGTATCACCCGCTCAGAACGATTTTCCTAATAACTCGCAAGTACGTTTACGACTACACAGTCACACACTAACCGTCCGATAGAACGGTTGCATGAATAATAAATGCGTGCGGCGTATTACGTAGCCCATGTTGCTTGCATACTTTCTCCTCGTAATAAGCGTTTTTCCGTGATAGTCTAACTTCCCGGACACCGTTCATCGGCACGTGCACTGCGAAACGATCTGAAACACACACATATATATACACACGCACACACACACATGCATATATTGCGTTAATTTAATGTTCTCAGACAGTCTTATATATTGACAATTAGTTATTGTCATTTCTTTTTTTTTTGTTTTTTTTAATATCAGCCAGTCTGAGAGTAAAGTTTACCTTTTTATTCTTCTCATCGATTATACATACAAGTTTATGTGCAAGAAAAATTGAAAAACACATACAACGATATTATCAATTAAATAATAAAATATTTCAATTGAGCAAACAATTATAACACGTTAAAATCTGTTTTACAACATACGCATGTAACGTGTGGCATGTAACGTAATGGCACTTGATATGCGCAACATTTTCGATAGATAAAATTTCGCGCGAAGGAAATTATGCAACAGTGAAATTACACGTGCCGCGGCACGTACATATGACTTGTAACGCCGCTTTGAGAAAGTACTTCCACGCGGATAGGGCTTTCGTAAGTACGTTATGCACTGAACTCTTCTCGGCGTGCAAAAAAAAAAAAAAAAAAGAATCTGTCTTCCGATATTTACGTCGATTGTCGCGGTTGACAAACAGGATGGGAGAATTGACGTTCGTTCGATGTTGCTTCAACGACGACGACGACGACGGGGGCACGAGAACCACTGGGTAAATGTGAACGTATGGACATCCGTGGTTGTCTGTCCAACTCGATGTTCAGTGTCGTCAGTTCGATCTGGTCAGTGGGCCATTCAGCATGAATAACGAACGCAGTGAGTTATAATTTTTACATCTCTCTTGTCTATTTCTGCCGTTTTTTTCCTGGGGCACATACACACACGTTAATCCTTTAACACGCACAGTTTTTCTCTTATACGTTGTTTTAACAAAGTTGTACTTTGTGACAAAAAAAAAAAGATAGTCTTACACCGTGCTTTTATTAACTGTTAAATTTTTATAAACTGTTAAACCAAAAAAAAAAAAAAAAAGATTACGAACCAGTGCGACTCGTAAACTATTTGCAATTTCTCATTGTTTCCATATTTTTCCGTTTGAGGAAGACTCAAAATCCGTCAAAATATGCGCGTATTTTATTTGCGATGATAAAAAATCAATACCCTCCTATTTGCTCACTGTCAACAGCGGTGAACTTTATTGATCACAGTTTTATTCTGGCTTAATTTGAAAGCTCATATCTAAAGCTTCAGGTTATTATTTTTTATTTGACACTAACACAGAAAGATATATATGGGCTCTTTTACATCTGATTTATCTCACATGAACGACGTGCACTTTTACTAACACGCGTTTTTATTTCTCCTCAGAGGATGAGACATCTGTTTACTCAATCGGAAGCCAAGACCACTTGGTGCCGATAAGATCCAGACACACTTAGTAAGATTACGAATACATTTTTTTTAAAGATATTTTTTTTTTTATATTAAAAATAATGGTGAGGTGTTTCCTCGGGCTCCTACTGGTAATACAGTCACCAAATGATCTTTGTCTTAGGGCTGTTGGAACCAATGTGCAGGGTGTTTTGCCAAAAAATTTTTTTGATAATTTGAAAAGTGTTATGTCCAAACGTTTCGGTTTATTTAATTTTAACCATCTTCAGTGGAACTGTTGTACAAATAAAAATACATTGTTTGTATGTAATG
>QVOA01000475.1:0-11582 GCA_014825685.1 Pseudomyrmex cubaensis
AAATCTAGCACGGAATAGAATCATGTCCACGAAAAGCGATCGTAAAAACTCTTATGGGCCTTGCCGCTCTCAGGCTTCTCTCTGGTATCATATATATGTACGTTTATCTGTTTACATCATGGTTGCCTATCTAGTAAACTTGTGACCGACGATGAAACGTTAGCTACAGTGTCAACGCCCAGTTGCGCGTGTGAGTAGTGTGTTTGATATTAATTCATATTCGCTAATAAATTTTGTTACTTCTGTCGTTTATACGTACGATAATCCTGTAGAATTTGATATTTTACATGTTGCGTAGTTTTTCTGTTCCACAATTTTGCCGTACAGAGAAGTGTGTTTGACATAACGCTCAAAATGGCGATTCCAAAAATACTCCAGTATGTTTATGTGTCATTTAGTGGCATTTTCTTGCTCTTGTTTCAATATATTTGACAACGATATAATCAAAACGCTGTGAGATTATGCGTATCAGTATATAATATATATACGTTCAGCCAAACAAAAGATTGAGTTTTAAATCGATGGTACAAACGCACGTTTCTATACACTGAGTTTCCTCACCATTTGGAATCAATATATCTTTATACTTGAAAACTACACTTTATAACACATGTTATATGTACATATTCACAACTTCATACATATATATATATATATATAAAATTTATGCCGTTTTGCGTATTTTTGTTATATTTAATTTAAATATCTGGAAAATATAATATACATGATATAAACAAAGTTGACCTCAATAATTTGAGGTCAAAAGTAATTTATGAACTATACAATGTATAATTTCAACAAGATTTGCACTGAGGACACAATTTTAATACAATTACTCTTTTAATCAATGACAATTACATATTTACAGGTCCTATACTTTCTATGCAGGTAGTATTTGAGAGCACTCAAAATGCAGACAATAAAATGTGTTGTAGTGGGAGATGGAGCAGTTGGTAAAACATGTTTGTTAATCTCCTATACTACAAATAAATTTCCATCAGAATATGTTCCAACAGTATTCGATAACTATGCGGTCACTGTCATGATTGGCGGTGAGCCTTATACTTTAGGATTATTTGATACAGCTGGTAAATATATTGTTATTTGTTATTGAAACATCATTTTAGCACAACAATGTAATTAAACTACGAAATGTTTTATAGGACAGGAGGATTATGACCGTCTGCGTCCATTGAGTTATCCACAAACCGATGTATTTCTTGTATGTTTTTCAGTTGTATCACCTTCATCATTTGAAAATGTTAAAGAAAAGGTATAAGTAAAATTACTTTTGCGTGTGTATGTACGTATGTGAAAAAGTAATTTCCACTCTTACATCTTTTAAGATTCTGCAATGATTTCATTGTAAAGAGGGACATGTGTTTTATATCATCTAAACGTGGTGATTACTTTTTCCTTATATTTGATGTTTTATAAATTTTATATTCTCATTATCCTCGTATTTTAATATATAGTGGGTGCCGGAAATAACACATCATTGTCAAAAAACTCCGTTTCTGTTGGTTGGCACTCAAATTGATTTGCGGGATGATGCAGCGACACTTGAAAAGCTGGCAAAAAATAAGCAAAAAGCAATTTCTAGTGAACAAGGAGAGAAGCTTGCGAAAGAATTAAAAGCGGTGAAATATGTCGAATGTAGCGCTCTTACACAGGTATATGTGTAAAATAATTTTAAACATGTATTATAGTTGTTCATCATCACCAGATCTTAATACTTTTGTGTATCTTTGCAATATATAAACCAATTTGTTATTTTAAATCTTTTTTTTTTTTAATATTTTAGAAAGGACTTAAAAATGTCTTCGATGAGGCAATATTGGCTGCTTTAGAGCCTCCAGAACCCGTTAGGAGAAGAAGATGTGTCATTTTGTAGGTGCTTGTGTGAGACATTTTATAAAACTATTAGAGTTCTACAATGACGAAGACTGTAAGTTATCCTATATGTGTTGCATGCAAAAACAATGACGGTTGTTGAATTGTGCGATACGTAATAGTTATTTTTTACTATTGACAGCATATACGTGGATACACACAGAAACACACATGCAGAAATAGTCTTTGTTTTATATTGGCAAAAAAATGTAAATTTTATATTATTATATAAAACTGTAATATTGTGTAATCAATACGTTTTCTTTGCCTTATATAGTGAATTGTATAGTTATTGTATCAGCACACACTTCATATTGCGTTATTTCGTAAGTCTCTGTATTTACGCCTTGACAATCACGAATGTGTAAACTGTTTCATATACAACCGCCCATATACACACATCACACACACACAGAGAAAGAGAGGACGAGCGAATGAATGAGTGAGAGATTGAAAAAGAGTTAGGGAAAAGTCAAAGAAAATATTCCAACAATTTTTTTAAAGTTTATTATAATACTCATATGATATATATCGTCTCGACAAAAATAAAAAAAAAGAAAAAAAAATTTCGCTCAATTTATATAACTGTTTTCATAAATAAAAAAAGATTAGTTTTAATTATAATTTACGTAGTTAATAACAGAGGTGTACACGTATATGCGAAAATATATAAAATATATTATTGATCTTTATACCTTAGACATACAGTAATGATCGCTTTGATAATTATATCAGTGGTCTTGTTCACGCAATTGTCACCGAGATCGTCTCCACCGTATTCGCGGAGCGCTATTTACTTTTACATTACGAGACTACGTTTCTTTCGTTCGATTATATGCCATAGTTGTCAAACGTAGAGTAAAAAAGACTGGCTTGTCTTGCTCACTCGCTCCAAGTCGGTCATTCATATTTTTAAATTGTCTTTAGACGCTCCGTAGCCATTCAAACGTCCGTACAGCATTTTAAGTCAGCGTTATACGATGCTGTTTTTTGCTGGATTGCTTGCATGCTTCTGTGCTGGCTACGCTGGTAGCTCTGCTGGATTTTTTTTTGTGATAGATCAGGTGCTTTTCTTGCGTGGTCCTGGTTTATTGCAAGAGCCAATTAAGACGCAGCCTTTAACGAAAATTATAACGCCTATAGCGTGCAAACAAAAAGTAGTTTTTGTTTTTGTCGCAATTTTTCCATAAGTAATAATAGTGCAGAGGCATTTTTTCGACGATGTATCATAATTGCAACAGCCTGTTCCATGTCTATTTCATCACCTATTTTTCAAACATTGCGTGCTGCTGGCTTTAGTCGTTACTACTAGCCAGCACGAGAGCTTGTGAAATCAAGTCAGCAACACAATCAGCAGCACTGCTAGCACGTCTGCCAGCACGCAAATCCAGCTAGAAATCTAGCAAGCAAAAAAACATCGTATGCCGTTTGGCTTTAGGATGAATTTAAGACATTTGAACTATGAGTACCGCTTGGTGCACTTTCTTTTTTCATTGTTCTCCGCATAGTTCGAGTACTTCGGGCCGCGTGGGAACAACCGCGAGTCCGCCATACTCGCAATTGTCAGTCCGGTCTCCGGAATTAGTGACAATACCGCGAACACACTACTGTATTATGTATATATTACTTAAAACCTTTATAACCAGTTTTAAGTATTAGTACTTCTATTTTTCTGGATTTCTTTTTTTTTTCTTTTTTAAACAATTTGTATTTCCAATGTATATATTATATTACACACAAAATACATATAATAAATATTAATAAAATGTAAACAATAATACATACAATAATAATAAATCTCACCCATCAATAGATTTATTTATTTACACATTAATAACACATTAATCAATGAATTGTATGCATGTTTAAGGCTCTCTCTCTCTCTCTTTGACCGCTGTCTTTGTTTTGATGACGTCAGAGGCAAAATATGTGTATCAGGAACATTTCCTAGTCAGAGAGAGCCGAATCTCTTTAAAGTTTTAAACGACGCATAGAATTTTAATTAATATAACCATGGACTAGCTGGTATTTTTTATATAGTAATGAAGATTGACAACGCCTCCGTCGTCCAAGTGGCAGGAAAGTGAAACAGTAATACCTGGCATTCCATAGTCAAAGTTATATATAGTCGAAGTTAAATAGTAGAACAATGCTGGAATTTAGTCGCAACTGGAGTTCCCTGAGCGCTACGCCGCTCGCTTTTTCTTCACTCTACTTATCTCAGCGACGATCCCCGTTTTCGAGACATACCACACCAGAACGTATCCCACCACCGATAACAAAACGGTCGCTGAGATAAGTGGAGTAAAGGGAAAGCGAGCGCCGCAGCGCTTGGAAAATTCCTTCGAGACAGTTGCAAATAAATTTGAGCAATGTGGTAGAAGAAAATCCTACCTCCCTTATCTGATTCGTTGCCGCGTATCGTAAAGTATATATGCCGATGATATAAGATGACCCGAATAAAGTCGAATTGATCCGAAGTAGTTCGAAATATTTTTCTCTTATGGTTAATTTCGTTATTCTTCTTGCCTAAAAATATTAATAAATTATATGCAAGTTGACCTGCGAGAAGAAAAGACACTATTGTTAAAATATCACTTATTCAAAATGTAGTGATATACACATTAACATGGCAGTCTTTTCAAAAATGTAGATGTAGAATGTGCTTACGTATCTGTTCATACATCTCTGAAAAATACAGTAAATCCGGATATTTTCTGGACGAAGGCTTGACAAGGCTCCTGTGTATTCTATTATTAACGATATGACGTGTGTGTTATAAAGAGAAAATGTAAAAAATTCATTAACAAAATAAGTTTAAAACACGAAAAAATGCTTTTATGCGTTAAAAAGAGATATTCCGAAGAGTTTCATGGTGTGTGCGGTATATAAATACGCTCTCGCGCGACACTAGCACGCGGTAATTATATTACAACTATAATTATAGGCTTAATAAGTTCACGCACGCCTGCACGTGTGCATATTCGTCCGCACACATAAAGTAATTAGGACAAGGATATAAATGTGATATACTAAAGTAGCTGTAAAACACACGAGATGAGAAATTTTATCGCAGATATAGATATCGGAGATGTAAAGAGTACGTACTTGTAAAAAAAACAAAAAACGTGAATATTTTCATAACCAAATTTTTGCTCTTTCTCTCTCCCGTAAAATTCATTTTTAATTAACTGTTTTTTTTTTTTTTTTTATATTCGCGTGTACAACATCATGCGTGTGAAAATGTGCAACATCGCACGTATATCGCACATTTTTGAACGACCCATGAATAACTTGGACCACTCAATTCTTAATATTAATTCTTTGAAATATAGACTACGTCTGGTAAAACCGTTTTAGTACAAAACCGGACTTAGATGTCCTGTAAACGTCCTTTGTACTGATGTTATTATAAACCGTTTTAGTAAAAACCAGACTTAGATGTCCTGTAAACGGACATTTTTACTAAAACGGTTTTTATTAAGACAGTTTTACCAGTACATGTAAACGTAGTCATATTTCACGAAGGTATGTTTTTCTAAAACGTGTATTTTATCTACATTTTTTGACCGCACTTATCACTTATACATAATAATTAATATCTTTTTTGGTAGTTCCCGAGTGTGAAAAAGTTGAAGAACGCATTACATATAAGTATAACAGCACACATTCCCGATGACGGTATTTGTACATATCATCCGCACATAGAAGAAAAACCTCATTAGACGTCCGAGCGATTCCAAGCGATATCTAATGAATGTTTAATGAGGTATCTGTGGATTTTTTTGTTTTCTTGCACACGAACAAGTTGATGAGTGTAATGTCCGCTATGTAGTGTTTTTTTTTACCCATTTTTGCGCGGTGACTATTGAGATCCAAGTAATTTAACTCGACACATTTCTCTCGCAGAAAGTTTCTACAAATAAACGTCGTTGCGCGAATCCCGCCTGACGAAAATTAGACAACGCGCTCGTTCTATTAGAGACGCACAAACGCTCTCGCGTCTGCATATACTTACGGAGGAGACGCGTGAAAGCAGCAGCGCGCGAAGCACGGCCACGTGAAGTTATGCAACACGTTACTTCCGCCGCGAATCTACACGCACGGCCGCGATTCATCAGCCGTTGACTGGAATAATAAATTTGTTTACATTTCAAGAGAACAGTTTTGAGTACTCGTCAATAAACAAATGCAAGATAACTATACATATGTATATGCGAGAGTATAAATGAGGAAGACAAAGCGTAGCAACGCGCTTGCTACGTGGAAACGTTCGTTGGACGTGTTCGGAGACGGACGTGCATAAGATAAAATCGAAGTCAAGGTGTAAAAGAAGGTTGTCGCGGTCGCCACGGAGATCCGGGTGAAAATTGCGGCTGTTTAAATCTAAGGGAGAGTGCGGCTTTCTAATTTCCGCGAGAGTCGCGCTTAGAACTCTTTCTCTTCCGTTATTTTTGATCTATTACAGAATGCGTTCAAACGACGAGTTCTGGGACGAGTGACAACAACCGACCGCCATCGTTGTAATGGATAGTTGCTATTGCCGGTATGCACGTATACAGTCAGTAGGAGAACATGCACAGCGGCGACGGCGGCAACGATAGCGGCAGCAGCAGCAGCAGCAGCAGTCTCGGTCGGCGCGTCATGGGCGATACGTTTGGTATAATGGACGACGTCGCTCGCAGGAGTGCTAGTTGTGCGACTGAAGCGGACAAGGCTGTTCCGTTTCATTGATTCTCCTGCGAATGCTCTGTAGCGAGCACCACCTTTGCTTCGCTCGCCGACGACAGTGCGTCAGTGACTTTCGAGAACGTTTAAACGCAACAAGGACGATAAGATAGAAGCTGAAATAATAATAATATAACAAGAAAAACAGAACAGTGTCACCGATATAAACTCACGTTACTTCAAAAACTGCGATTCCTTTTGCGACGGAAACAAAAAAAAAAAAGAATCGGAGTGCTGCGAATTTTCAAGCGGCAGTACACCGAGTACACGTCTCGTAATTACGAGGAGCGAGAGAAAGAGAGACAGAGACAGAAAGAGAAAGAGAGAGAGACTGATCACAGACTCGCGTTGTTGGCGGTCTCTCGGCATTCGTCGCGAATCCGAAATCGATAAACGGGGACGTCGCCGAAGAGAGAAACAAGTGTTTACGCGCGCACGTTTGCTTGACTCGTACGTTATTATTATTATTATTATTATATCATCGTTAGTGACGGAAAGTGCAAAATGAAAGTGGAAAAATAAACTCACGGGAGTAATAATCGTGAAAATAGGGTGAATGTGATGAGAATTCAAGCGACGACATTTAAACTTGCGAAGCTACACACGGCGACGGTCGCGGCAATTGTCGAAATATGTAGTTTTCGTAATTAACGCGAATTCACTTTGTGCGTCCGTTGAAATCGCATCTCTGCGAGGGAAAGATCTCTGGCAATGTGTTACAGCGTGTCTTCTTGAGTCATACATCGCCGAGAGATAATCCGGATCTCTTTGCGAGCGAGTGTTTTAATCCTCGCGCTGCTTCGGACTAAGACTCGTGCGTAAACTTGTTGGATAATCTCGTCGTCATCACCGTCGGTGACGCGATCAATTATCCACGAAATGAAGAAAACCTCGAGCGTACCCGCGATCAATACGCGCGCGGCCTTCGCCGGACTGACTTCCTCGCGCATCTAACGCGTAGCAGCGGAGACGCGCGCCAGCAAGAGAGCACGTGCACCGACGACGACGACGTCGACGACGAACGTAACGCGTCGGCGGAGATCGATGCCAAATAATATCAGAAGGAAGACGATACAAAAGAGCATGTGACTTTAACGAGAAAAGTTCATCGATCCGTCCACCGAGAAAGGGATGTTGCAGCTGTTGAACAGCAGGATTACTTAATGGCGGCTGATTTTGTCGCGTGTTCGTATGTGGGAGATATACGACGATACGTAAATGTGCGTTGCGCGATGCATGGAAATGTCAATGGCTGCTACGAGCGACGCGCGCGACGACGGACGGATTGTCGGACAATGAACGATAACGGCAGTGCATGTATATCGTTAGACAGGTGAATATCGCTCAGTATATCGCCGCGAGAAAGTTGTATGAGCGCCACCGCCGTGGGAAACGTGAGCGAGAGGGACAGGTAGGAAGCCGTAGCACAGGTGGCCGGTGGCAAGGACGGACAGCGAGAGGAGAGAGAAAGAAGACGTCTGAAAAGGAAGGCGAAAGAGAGAGAGAAAGGGAGAAAGAGACAAACAAGAGAAGAATAGCATTTACTATATCGTAGTCTTGGGGTGAACCCTTGTCAGGACTGTGGGACGTCATGTTGGTTTAATGACGGAGAAGGAAAGAGGGTGAATGTGTGCGCGCGCGTGTGTGCGGTGTGTGTGCGTGTGTGTGAAAAAAAAGGGAAAAAAAGGAGAAGAAAAATCAGAGAAGAAAAGAGTGGAATAAATTCTCAATTATGAAAGAACACGGAGGAAACAAGCATCCGGCCGAACAACCGGCAACAAAAACACTTAAATCGTTACTAAAAAAACCGGGTCAGACGAAGACGAAGTCGCAGAAGCACCGGGTGGTGATCAACGAGAAGCTAAACGAGTTTTTTGCAGCGGACTATATCATACTGATCAATGAGGAATGCTGTGCCGATTACGAAGAGGACTGTGATTGCTGTTATCAGGAACACGAGCTTATGCGGTTAGGCAACTGTCAGGAATGCCGGGCGGAATTGAATTTGCACTTGGGCATCGGGAACGATGCCGGCAACAGATACGGCGAAATGGCGAAAGAAGTGGAGCAGGCGTTGCACGAGAACGTCGCCGCGCGGAATCATCGCGACGGATTCCGCGGCGAGAAGAGCCAGCAGAGCTCGCAGGAAGATGAGGAAGAGGATGAGGAGGAAGCGGACGATGCCGAGGAAGAAGAAGACGAGGAGGAGGAACAGGTAGACGAGGAGGAAGATGAGGAGGAGAACGTCGAGAGCAAGGTGGAGAGAGTGGTGGCGGCGATAGCCGCGGCAACGCCGATGGAAAGAAAAGACGTCGAGCGAAGAAACGTGGACGCGGAAGACGCGGCAAAAGGACGACGGCCGAAGGAGACCTCGGATTTCCAGAAAGAAAACGGAACTGCGGTTACGCCGTCGTCACAACATAATCAGCAGCAGCAACAGCAGCAACAACAAGAACAGCAGCAACAACCGCAACAACAAGAAACACTAAGTCCGCCGGAAGGCTACAAGGACGTGTGTTCGAACGACGAAATCCCGAACGACACGGAGCAGCGTAGCCGATCATCGGCCTCATGCATGGAGTTTAATTATTGTCAGCAACAGGCAACAACGGGTGAGCTAACTCTTTTGACTTTATGAGGGTAATATCTCCTCGTAACACGCTTTTGTAACTTCCCTTTCTACATCTATTTTTCTGTGACAGTCGAACATATTGTGTTTGAATCTTTTTGTCTTTTGATCAGTTTCTTTCGTTTAATCACTGTCATAGAATTTGAACAATTTTGTGATTTTTTTAATGATAACTTGTACTCGCTATACATATATACGATCAAAAATAAGGCATATAAGATTCAAAGGCATATAAGATTCAACGCAAATGTCGATGTAAAAATTGATTTGGCGTAAATCAAAGTTTTAAATTAATTATTTTTATGCTTATTTTATATATGTATATTATAAATTATGATTCTAAATATTTTATATATAATTTTTGAATAAATTTTGAAGAAATTATTGCAAAATATAAATTGTATTATTTTCATCAGGAGTAATAATTCGAATAATGAAAGTAATAATACGTGTTTATGAAAGTAATAACATGTTTATGTACCTATAACAAGAACAGAATTTATCAGCATTAATAGAAAGTTGCAAATTAGAGGAATTGCATCGCCGCTCGACTCTTTTCTCACACATAACTGAGGAACAGTCTCACGGTATCCCCTCACACAGGATGCGCATATAATAATGGTATTGTTTTTCATGAGTCTAGCCACGGTTAGTAAATCATTTAAGCACAGAGCAGAATTTTTCTGTGCATTCTTTAACATTCCAAGAAAAAGATAATGCGCTCTCTTGCTCTTCCCTCTCTTTCTCTCTCTCTCTTTCTGTGCACATGTGTCTGTTCTAGAGTATATATCCTTTCTTTTTCTTATCATATTTTATTTTTTATAATATAATATTTTTTATTTGATTTTTAAATATTTTATTTATTTTTTGTCTATTTATTTTAAATAGTTTTTTGTTTTTTGTGTGTATGTATAATAAATATATGTATATTTGTTTTTGTTTATGTAATGGTAAAAAATAGATAAATTATATACCTGATATAAGTTAATATCCGTAGTACGTACATTTTTTTATCGTGTAATACGCGCTTTTAAATTGCTATTTGGCAAAAGTTAGTTTAAAAGTTTTTAGCACATATGCTATGATAAAAATTCAATCTCTGTATTTATCGGTTTGATCTAAAGTCTCAATCAACTTTGATATTAGCTCATTTAAAATAGCAATATATGCGTATATAGAATATAGGCTTTTTATTCAAGTATCTCAACGCGTTCACCGGAAGCGCGGCGTAGCGTAACTCCGGTATTTCCCCGCGTGCGTGAAGAGAGATATATACTCAGTAAGAACATTTAACAACTAAAATAGTTTAGTTGAATTCTTCGGTAAAATCTTTATCAGTCAGAATATTTTGGATTCACAATGTTTTGAAGGTTACGAAAGAAATATAAAAAAAAAGAACAGAATACAAAATAAAAAATATTTTATACGAGACATACAATATATGTAGTCCGTAATGTATTTATATAAAACCGAATATATGGATATGTATATGTGAACTTGATAAAATATTAACATAGTTATTTAATTTAAAAGTCGTGTTCGACGTTAAAATGTTATGTAAACCATTTCCATTCTTTGTATATGTGCTTCAAATTCGCAACAGGTGTAGTACATGGTAGGTGTAAACAAAATAACAACTACATATTACTCTTGAGTAAGTTGTTACTCATATTTTCCTGGCTTTGCAAAACAACATATAAAACAAATACACAACAATTTGAAACAGTGCTGCAAGTTGTTAGAAGTTATGTTTTATAACGGATATAAAAAAAATATAAAATAATCTATTATAAGTGCAATATGTTTTGTATTTGGGTATTTTGCGTTTGTTATTTATATAAAATATTAAATATATGTTTATGTGAAATTTATTTGTATATTATTGAAGAGAATATGTAAACTTGTTATTATTTTATGTAAGTTTTTTAGATTAAAACTCACGATACCGCGATATAATACCCTTGATACTTAATAGATAAAGCTTCTAATCTAAGCCGTTTAAGATATTGTAAAATGAAAGATACTGCAGTACAGAAATATTGTTTGTATCAGACGTTGCGCATTTCTAGTTTCTGCATTAAATGGCACACTTAATGTGTACGGTGTGAACAATTCTACAAGAATCATGTATCACGTATTATCAAAAAAACTTATTAGTATATTTTATATTAATATATTAATTAGTATGTTATTAGTATGTTATTAATTAGTATGTATATTTTATATTAATATATTAATTATATTTTATATTAATATATTTAGTGTGTATATATATATATATATATATATATATATATATATATATATATATATATATATATATATATATATA
>QVOA01000504.1:0-15014 GCA_014825685.1 Pseudomyrmex cubaensis
ACAAATATATATATACATATATATATATATATGTATATATATATTTGTTATATATAATACATGATATACAACATGATATATAAATGTGCGTGTTTTTTATAAATTAAATATAATATGTGTGTATATGTATATAAATTCGTATAAATATATATATGTATATATAATATATGTAGGTATATATAAATTCGTACAATTAAATAATTGGTCTAACGCTTGCAGTGCAATATTTCCAATCTCAATGTCACGCGTAATTTAATTAATAAATACCTCCTGTCCACATATGTACATACGGAATATCAATGAACACGATTAAAATATTTTCTCGCGTAAATCATATATATCTCTCTCTCTCTCTTTCTTTCTCTCTCGTAAAGGAGAGGCGCAAATTGTTTCTTCTTTACAGCCGCCCGGTGTAACCTCGGTCAACTTGGTAATCCTTGTGTACACATAATCCGACCAGCGGAATAAATATGCGGACATTTCTCAGGTAGGGAGCTTTTATATAACGGACACACAATCCGAGGGCGCGCATCTGTCTTCTTAGTAATTAGTCGGATCCCTGTTGTCATTGATGGAGCGGTTGCCATCGATTATTGCTCTCGAGTGTGTCTAGACGCTCCTATATACACCATCATTGCTGAAATATGTATGTCGCTGAAACGCACGACGCGTTTCGGGATGACGAAACAAAAGTTTCGAAGCAGACTCGCGGAGGAGCCGAGGAGACTGGGGTTATGCGGATTAAAGCGAGAATAAATCGTCGCAATCTCGTGCCTACCGCAGCCATAAATCGCTGTGTAACCCAGATGCACCCAGATTTCTTGCCCAGATGGATGCAGTTACGCAACCTGTACATGATTGACGTGTGTCGCGCACGTAGGCGATCGCAAACGATCGATATCGTGCGCTATTGAGAAGTTACGCTAACCTGGGATATTCAATAGCCATCCAGAATGGCTGAGAGAGAATATGTTTTTACAGTGAGAAACAGTCTCGTATTATAATCAAAACAATATACGACGATCATGTTCTATTGATTTAACCAGAATCTATTGCGAGAGTTACATAATATCTAATCTCTTATACACTATCTACTTGGTTGTCGGATTATGAGCACATATTTCTGTGTTGTTTTGAACAACGCATACTTAATGAATCTTTCGCGCAACGAATCGAATATTAAGTCGGCGACTGTTATGAGTCGACATTGCTACCAAAAAATCGATATGATAAAAGATATCGATAACAAGTTTCGGGCTCGTTCGCCTCTAATGTATTCACGTGTATACGAGGTATATATACAGACGCCAGTTCGGCGAAGTAAATTTATGCAAAGTCTGCCGAAGCGGGTCCACTACGTCGTCGACGGTAATTATAGGAGGGCTCATCGTGTTGTCATTAATAGCGGCTATCGACAGTCCGTGTTAAATAACCGCGACGTATCTTAACTTCCCGACATAGTTCACACGATCCGTAAGATTGGCCTTATCTCGTAAATGATACGATAACGACGCGGATTGTTGGGTTAACCGTTCGCCACCCATGCATGATGCCTGTGCCAAGCGAACCGACACTTATTTCAAGCAGGCGAAAACGCCCGCGTGCCTCGTCGTAATGCGCTTTACGATCTCTCTCTCTCTCTCTCTCTCTCTCTCTCTCTCTCTCTCTCTCTCTCTCTCTCTCATCGGTGGTACATCTCATTAAACGATTTTTAATGGTAAGCTTCAGTGAGACCAATCGATAGTGAAGATGTCGCTCAACGTTGATCTTTCATCGGACAAAAAGTTCGGAACGGAAAACAAGAGATTTCAGGTTCGACTCTTGGCCGAGGTGTTTTTTTCGCATTATAATTAAATTAGATAGGGGGGGGGGAGGATAAACGAGCATTTCTCATATACGTGATGCAAATATAACATCCTATATGAACATACAAGTTGAAATTTTAATTTAAAATTTACGTATAAAATTTACACAAAGAAATATAAATATATATATATATATATTTATTTTGCAACAAACATCCAGCGGAAGACTCTCATTGACCGTTAAATTTCGCGTTGTTAGTTTTAAAAATAGTTTCGTTAAGTATACGATGAAATCTTGCAGCTTTTAGTTCAAAACATTAATTTTTATTTATTTAGTTTTCATTGTGTATTATATATTTTGTATTTTTTAGATTTAACATTTTATATATATATATATATATATATATATAAATGTAACTGTGTGATAAAAATATGCAAATATTAAACAACAATGGTAGATTCAGATTTGTCGTTCTAGTCATCTGTCGCAAGATAAACTTATTTACTGCTGCAACTTCTTAACAACTATTCGCAGAGTCCTCCATTTGAGACCTCAGCGGTAAGTTGTAATCCTAATTAACTCATTTCTCCTCTTCTCTCTCTCTCTCTCCAGATTGTACGCACGACTATAATCGAGAAAGGAACAACAATTCGCTAATTCTGAGTGAAGTTAATGCACGACGTCGGTGCGACGCAACCCTCGATTACATCAGTGTTTTTACCGCTAATTATATTCTAATCATCGCAATTAAAAATTCCTAAATGATTACTTACACGTTGACATCTGACATATACACAATAAAAAAAACTCGTGCTTTCATATATTAAAATAGACTAACACAGTCTTATATTATCCGTCTTGATTATTAATTTAATGTAAAATTATAACATGCGTTCATTCTCTCAGATTCATGTCAACTTCATAACATTTTAGTGTATGTCGTTTAAAAATAAAATATTATTTCAATTGCTTTTAACATAATTATTTCAATTAATCTGTATGTCTCAAAGTCAATTCAACATTTTAATAAAAGTTAAATCTTAAAATAATCATGAACTTTGACACACAAAATAATTAAATTTACTACAAAGTTGAAATACTTATTATCATAATGTTAATTTAACACGAAAAATATGTTCTTTTTGAGATAAATAATTTCTCACGACTTATTAACAACTCTTTTATGTACTTTTATGTACTTTTATTAGTAACTCTTTTATGTACTTTTTTTATTATTTTATATATTACTTTATACGTTACTTTTTTCTTATTAGCATTTTATATAAAATCACGAATTGAAAAATTTCAATTCGAATAATTATGTATAGAAAATTTACACTTCTAAAAATACAAATATATATTTGTATATATTTTTATATTTATTCGGCAAAACATTCAGCGTATTGGCTCTTATTACCGGTTAAATTTCGTGGTTAGTTTTATTTTTTTACGTTATTTTTATATCACACTTAAAGTCAAAATAACAAATACAAATGTAAAGCATTGTGTCAATTACTTAACGTTACTAGTTTGTCACTAAGTAACACATGAAGTCGATATAACATTTTTTACATGTCCCAGAAGGTCCACTCAAACTAAAATTAACATTTTCTTTCTTACTCTGTGTAATAATATAAAAATTATTTGTTTTTCTGAAATGAACAAAGATTTGTACATAAGACGTTGCGGCAGTTTCATAAACTATAAAATACAGCGAATGTTTCGTGCGCGGGTGCAAAGAACGTCTCCTGCGTCGGCGTTGAAATCACCGCGCGGAGAATATCGAGAGAGCTGCTCTGAGATTTCCTCGATCTCTCTTTCTCTCGTCGCCGTTGTCGTCGTTATACCGTCATAAGAGAGTAACCGCGACACTCGGCGTCATCGTCGCGAGCAAGCGGGAACAATGAGCGACGAGCGAAGCAACGGCAACAATAAGCAGACAAATCAGTGCGGTCATATAGCTGTCCTTTGGCTACAATCTCACCCTCGTCTTTCCTTTTCTCTCTCTCTTCTCTTTCGTTGTATTCTCCTACTCTCGCGCGCTCCTATACCTTCTTCTTCTTCTTCTTCTTCCACGCTTCGCTCCTTCGAACGCGGCACAAGAGCGCGGTATATGGGCGGTAAGAAACGCCCGGAGAGGAGCATTCGGAGTGCAAGGAAAGATGGTATCTGCGTCAGCACGGTCGGGGATCAGCGGATCGGATCGAGTCGCTCAGCGGGGGTTTCTTTGGGTCATGCACGAAGTGAGTCCCATTCTTCTGAGGCCCGCTTCCCTCCAGCGTCCCACCGCCCAACCCGCTCCGTCGCTCCCGGGTCCACCGGCTCTCGGGGTCCGAGGTGTCTCCCTCTTCTCCCGCAAAGCGTCTCACCTACGATCTCGCGACCGAAGCATGCATCGCGCGAACCGATATCCCCTCGCTCTCTCGCGAGAGTGGTTCCTGTCCCTTTTACCAAACGGGGTCCTATGGGTTCTCTATGAGGGGTCGAACCACTCGACATCGACCGATTAATAACGTGTCTTCGTGGGGGCTCACATAGCCCCACGACGACGACGACGACGATGACCGAGACATCGGACGAGCGACGAGAGAACTTAAAGAATATACCGTAATTTTGTATGTACGATCGGAGACAATAAGATATGTATTTAAACTAATAGTGGCTTTTCTTCTTGAATACAATATGACGCGCGGAGAAATCCGAGGGATAGAGAGAGAGAGAGAGAGAGAGAGAGACCGCAAAGATGGGAAACATAGAAATATATGTAGAAGCGGAAGATGCTATCTACAAAGCTCTAATCAAATCTCTCCAAAAATTTTTCAACTTGTGCTGTTTTGCTATTTTAAAATTTGAATAGTTTTGTATAAATTTAAATTTCTTGATAAATAGATAGTAATTTATTTGTGAATAGTAGTTGCGAAAATATTCTTTGCTTTATGTTTATTTTCCAACTGAAATGTGTATTTTTTGTTACTATCTTATACAGAGTAATGGGGTTATGCATTAACAAGCGGTGATTATTGAGCATTGAAGATTCGTGGATCGAAAACGCGTACTACAACTGGCGTTATTATCGCGCGATTTTCCGCTTCCCGCATGGCCGCCTCGCTCGCATGGGATTTGAAATTCCGCGATGTGTATCTGCTAATGGCTGCTTTACGCCTCGCGGTTGCGGGCCGCGCTCGTGAGCGACTAGAGCGTGCAGTTGCAACGATGTAGCGCTATTGCGACGTAATTATTATCCAGTCATTACGCGCGCGGGCGCGCTCGCGCTCCCTGTGTATCTTCGAACCGGCGCGGCCGCCACAATCAGGGAATCGCAATTTTTTAATTAATTAATTAAGCCATTTTCCCAAGGAAGGCTTAATGAATTTCTCGGCGCCGTTTGTTTTATTAGCTCCGGAATCGTGGACTGGTTTTAATTCCAATAGCGAGCGCGTAGCTCATGCAATTCTGAATCTTCCGCTCGTATCCGTCGTTGAAATTATTGCAGGTAGAAACCAGATACAGTAACTTTTTTAACACTTTCGCTTCTCTTCCCCGCACTTGTAACACGTAATTATAGACATAAAAATAATTTACAATAAAACCACGCGCTTTTATCTTAATGGATGCTAAACGATTTGTAATCAAAAGAATCAGATGTACACACGAAGTGTTATTATAGTAGATAGTAACTCTCTCTTTCTCATCGCGCTTCGTGGACATTAAATATGGTTTTTTTTCTGGACATTTAATATAGTTTTTTATTTATCTGATTGTATCGGTTTTTAAGAAAAACCGATCGTGTTTTGTAAAACTAGAATCGAATAATTGCCAGGCCAGGCAAATTCATCTTCATCGCGTTAACAAAGTGAAAAGCGCTACACCATATGAGAGAAGTCCCCATATCATCCAATTAATAATCCACTTGGTAGAAGTCTCGATACGCTAGATTTTTGCGTGAGAACGACTCGGTGTAACATACACAACGAAAAAAAAACAATTGATTACTTGTATTTAATATTTAATTACTTGATTAATATTTTTGTTTGTGAAAACAAAGATAAGGCTTTGTTTTTTTTTTTTTTTTTTTTTTTTTTCCGTTTCTCCGTCGTTCATTCCAAACCACGAGCAGCGATAATAGTTTCGTTGCAGTGAAATATATTTTCCGCGAGAGAGAGAGGAAGTCGAAGCGCCGGCATTCCACGGCTTAATAACGACCTGCCGCCGGCGCAGATCCCGTAGGCCACTTAAGGGGTGGTACTGTAATTCCGTGTAACGGCCGAGCACGGAGACAATAAGATATATACATCCACGATGCTTAGGACTAATAGCTTTGGTTCTTCGGTCATCACGACGACACTGTCACTCAACGCCGGCTATGAGACATTACGTCAGGACGCTCTCGGCACCGCCGCGCATCATATAATATGTCCGACGGATGCCATCAAAACGACCTGTTCCCATCAATCGTTAATAGCTGTCTGTCTGTTTGAACACGGTATATCACACACGCACACATACACACACACACACACACACACACAAATGCCTGGTCTGAGTTCCATCTACAAAGACTTTTTACAATTCGACAGACCTTTTGTTGACGAAAATATCGAAACCCGTATCTCATATTCTTTGATGTGAGTTCAGCAATGCAGCTCAGTTTTTGGAGGGAGATAGAAAAAAACCCAGACAAAAAAAAGTAAAATGAAGAAATTATATAACATTAAATTTGTAAGAGATTTATAAAGTTATTCGGCAATGCACGCCGCCTCTCGAAGAAGATTATTGCTCGCACAATACCGGTACACGCGTCCAAATAAGAGAACGAGAATATCTCTGAGACCAATCGACCGGGCCGCTGACATCGTCGACGATCGATAACGTGAATTTGCGACTTCGTCAGGACACGGATAAAGTCACAATGTCGTCATATCTCATGTGCGCCGATCGATGAACTGGCGGGCCGGGCAGGTATGCGCCGATCGCATCGTTTGTAACATTGTGTCACAGGAGGGCCAAGCATATTAATTTCCGTCCGTCGCGAGGCCTGACAGGCGACGATGAAAGGAGAGGAATCCGGGCCCGGTGTCCTTGAACTTCGTTCTCTCCGTGAATCGTCGTCGCGCTCGATTTTTTATTACCGGAAACGCAATTTCCACTCGATAATCTTCGATATCGAAAAGTGTTTCAACGTGAACTTAACCAATTAATTTAATAAGATGTACAAATAACGAATTAAAGACAATAATAAAAAGATAAGTTGTGAATTTCTCGTGAAAATGTCAATATGCTGATAAATAAAGGCCGATGCGAGGAGAATGCCAGATGGTCGTGTATTAAATATATCGATTTATTCAAAAATAAACCATACGTTTCGATCTTAGGTTCGGATCTTCTTCAGTGATAACTAAGTATGAATGACAATAAATGATTGACAAGGATTGCTGAATGAAGGATTTTGTCACTAATTAATAAATTTCTAAACGCAAAAACTCACCGGAAAATTGTTTGAAAACAGGATGCACATCAGCGTGTGATAGTGACGGTCGAGAAACATTCCTAAATGATGTCTAATTGAGCACAAATTTCATTTTAAAAAACATTAAAAAAATAAATTAAATAACTAAATACTAAAATTTAAAAAATAAAAGGTTTTTATTTGTCAAAAGAAAGTGAATGCTCGACATTATGTGATTATATAGAGATAGCATCAACAGCCAAAATTCAAAAGAAGATCCGAATCTAGGATCGAAACGTATGGTTTTTTAATAAATCGATATATTCAATACACGACCATCTGGTATTCTCCTCGCATCTGCCCTTACCTATCAACATATTCAATAATAAAAAGTTTGCAAGAAGAGACTTATTAATGACGTAGAATTTTAAAACTGACGGAAACCTCATTAAGATTACAGGTGAAAAAGAAACACTAACTATAACTTGCCGAAACTAATAGTTTAGATAGAAACATTTTCAGCTTGGCACAGAGGTCTGAGGATGCCAAAGAGTTTCGTTTGAGGGACGATGCACTTTCGCGCATAATGGAATATCGCCTTGGCGTTTTTTCTATCGTGTCCCGAGGATGTAATTAAAAAAAGACAAGTCGGCGAAAGTCGGGCACAGAAAGGGAGAGAAGAGTGAAAGAAGGCCAGCCACCCCGATGAGGAAGCCCTCTAAGTTTCCTTTGCGGTCTCTCGCCTACAGGGCCACGCTTTGTTTTTCTCGCCGCTCCCAAGGCTCCGTCCCCGCAGACTCTTCCTTCTCGCACTCCTGCGGTAGTGCGACGACTTTCGCGATCGATGCGGTCTCGAGATATACGAGGCCCTATTGAACGGACGAGATGTCGCGGCAGACCGCAACGCGCGGCTTAAGTGTCCGTTACACGTGGAATATGTCACGGGAAAACAGCCTCGGCGCGGGGAGATCGGTAGCTCTTCTCTGCGAAGTTAACCTCCGATCGGCGTATCGCTTTCTATATACCTACCTATACGAACCAGGGAGTCTCGAGAGAGCTCGCGCTGTTCTTGTTGTTCGATTCCTCAATACACTAACCGACATAAATGCCGTAACATTTACTTCATCATGGGATCAACCAATCAGATGCGCATAGCAGCGTGTGTTTGGATTTTTGCGAATTAAAATTACAGGGTATTATTATTTTAAAAATGATATTGATAGAATATTTTGCAATGCACAATTACTCAGACACAAAACGACGAAGTGGAAATGTGTACCTGAAATATACTTCATCTGTGATGAAGAAATAGAAGAATTTATGTTTCCCTTGAAAGCGAAAAATTTTCGACTTCTACGACTATTTTGATATTCTTTACAAATTATAACAAATGTGCAGTATAATATGTAAGATGTCTTTCTCTTAGATATCACGTTGTATTCTCTTTGCTAAATCCTAATAATATAGCGGCATTTTCTCTCTTCTTTTCGTCGATGCGGCGCATGACGCCAGGTTTAGGTGGATGCTGCTTCTTTGTGCAAGATCCGTCAGATGGTCGGTGATGGATCATCCGTTTTGAAATACGACTGCCAACTTATTTTTACTTCGCGCCTCGCCTCCGCGGGAGGATTCGTTCAAATTGTATTACAATACCGGTCAAACGAGGAGTAACGAGCAGTGGCGGCGGATTTTTCAAAACTCTTTCTGTCTCTCTCTTTCTCTCTCTTTCTCTCTCTTTCTTTCTCTCATTACAACATTCTTGAGATGCATTTTTCGTCAGGTTTAAATGAAATTAAAAAATAAACTAATTTAGATTATTTTTATATATGTTTTTATATATTTTTTATTTAAACAAATTATTTTTGTTATTTGTAGGTTTTTGCGATATTGAAATATGCGGAAATACCAAAAAATATCTGAAAAACAACTTTGAATTTTTTATTTTTCTAACATTGGGTCGCGTATGATATTTCGTTACGTTCCGCATACGATTAATCGAAATCGGCGCGTTTGCTGTATTGGAAGAAAACTAATTTCCGGCAGATTGACGGCGCGAGAGATCGAAGAACACGAGGATCGATACCTGCCGCCGATCATCGGACAATTAAAATGACATCCCGCGTGGCCGCGCTCACTCGCGCTAAATTATGCGTTCGGCAAGATCTTCTTATTCGCGACGCGTCTCGCGAATAAGAAGATCGTAGGTGCGACTACGTGGAAGAGCAAAAGAAGAGACGCGCGTACGTGTGTCCGCGCGCGCGTTTATATAT
Source organism: Pseudomyrmex cubaensis (assembly GCA_014825685.1). NCBI lineage: Eukaryota > Metazoa > Arthropoda > Insecta > Hymenoptera > Formicidae > Pseudomyrmex > Pseudomyrmex cubaensis. The sequence continues at coordinate 9,523 of QVOA01000504.1, forward strand.
GGGGTGTCTCGCAACCACCGGATGTTATTTTAATTACAGCCTTTTTTTGTTTTTACATTCGAACTTGCAACCGATTTTCTCTCAGTAAAAATATATAAGAATTATTAACGCGTAATATATATTTAATAACTTGTAATTTAAACTCCAATTATAACATTAGCGCAAAACAACGACGACATTAAAAGTATTATAATTAAAGAATTATTATATATTTATCTTTTTCCGAAACATAATGTATTGAAAAAAAAAAGTTTCTTCAAGTATTTGGGAGAAAAATACATCACAATAGATAAATATGTGAGATTTTTCATTTTGAAGAAATCCACCAAACCGATAGCAATTTGCAGTGAAGGACAAATCCAATGATTTTGGATCACCGTATGCATTTATGTATAAGCAGAAGAGCGATCGGGGCAAGCACACACACGAGAGGAAAGAAGGGAGAGGAAGGGACGGCGATGAGGACGGCGATGAGAACGGTGAAAAAAAACGAGAAGAGAAGGTAAGTGGAGTGACGCGCGTGGAAGTAGAATAAGGAGAGAACAAGACGGGGAGAAGATAAAGAAGAACTGGAGGTGATCCCAGAAGGACGGGCGAACGAGAGAAAGAGCACGAGGGATGCTGCAGAAAGAAGAGGTGGAGGGGAAGGGAAAGGTGGGGATTGTCTGGCGAAGGAACCTCTAACAACCTATGATCACGTTATTAATTGAAAGAAGACCGCCGATGCTACCGGTTACGCCACCGACTTTACGTGCCGTGTTATGGCCGTGTGGCACCGGCACGGGCTCATTTTTTAACGGAAACATTCTCGTCGATATGTACATATACATCTCTCTCTCTCTGTGTGTGTGTGTGTGTGTGTGTGTGCGTGTGTGTGTGTGTGTGCACGCACGACTTTGTGCCTGATGCGTACGCGCGCGCGCGTATATATAAAATCTTGCGCCGGCATTACCCTCCGTTCGGGGGTGAACTTCCGCGAAGATAAGGAGATACGCGCGAATATAATGAGATTGTAACGAGTTTAGCCGTAATTGACGACGGCCTGAGTGGATCGTGCAGGAGGTGGAGTAAGAAGAAAGCACGTCACGTTCTTACGAGAGCTTGAGTTATTGGGTCCTTTTACGTAAACGTCGACGATGATCTGGCGAGACGGACGGGCACCGCGCGGCGAACAAAACTGAAGTATTTTCTTTTCTTAACGTTATTTTATTAACATTTTTCTGAAAAAAATCACATTTATCTCTCACACGTTGCAAAAGAAATTATCTTTCATCTTTATAGCGTAATTTAGAATTATTAACACGCAAATTTTCTTGCACGATCGCAAAAATATCTCTTGCCAACATTAAATCGATCATTGAGAGCCAACGCTAAGTGTTTGTGCGAAATGAATTGTATAAATATATAATATATTTATAACACAGATCTGCGAGGTTTTTTTTTTTTTGCTTAAGAATTAAAGTTTTTTCGCGTAATTTTGTGCGCTAAACACAAATCTGGTCTTAGAAAGTGCCTATCACGTGAGGTTCTTGAGATAAATAGGGTAAAATAACTCAAAAATGACAATTTTAAATATATTCATAAAAATATTACAGAGAAAGCAAATTATTTTAAACATTTTTGTTAATGGCTTTTTATAGTACTATCCTTCCTCAAAACCCATTTTTATTTTTTAACGTACGATGTTTTTTCGCCAAGATATACCATTTAGAAGTCACGAACTTTTCAAAACATAAGAATATAACCTTTTAACAAGGTGAAAGAACTGGGCATAAGCAAACTGAATATATTTCAAAGAGGTTTAAGAGTTGTTACATTTAGTTTACTTATGCTAGTGTGCCCAGTTCTTTCAACTTGTTGAAAGGCTATATTCCTATGATCTGAAAAGTTTATAACTTCAAAATTGTGTATCTCGGCGAAAAAATATCACACATTAAAAAGTACAAATGGGTTTGGAAGAGAATAGTACTATAAAAAGTCAATAACAAAAATGTTTAAAATAATGTACTTTCTCTGTAATATTTTTATGAATATAGCCAAAAACGTCATTTTTATCCTATTTATCTCAAAAACCTGACGTGATAGACAATTTCTGAGGCCAGATTCGTGTTCAGCGCACAAAATTACGTAAGAATCAAACCACCATCAATTTTTCAAACAACTTTTAACATCTTTAAATTTGCAGGCCTGTGTAATTTTTCAGTGTAAACTCTACACACGAATTTATTGAATTGAACTTTCAATTCGCAAGTTCATATAGGATGCTGGATTTGCATCACATGAGAAATGCCTGTTCCCCCCTCCCCCCCCCCATCTACTTTAATAATTGCAAAAAAAACACCTCGGCCAGGAGTCGAACCTGGAATCCTCAACTTTCCGTGCCAAAGCCTTTGCTTCATCTATTACTAAGTAATTGATATAATACAATTAATAACATCAAGTAAAAATGTGTTTGTGATTGTTTTGTTTTGTTGTTTTTTTCGTCAAATTTAAAAAATATAGAAGCAGCAAGCACGTTTATTACGATGAAGAAAATTGAGCAAGAGCGATAAATTCCCGCGGCATGACGCGGTGGTCGCGGGGACTCAATCCCTTCGCCGGGTGGGCAGCTCTATATCGTGCTTCCGAGGGAGAAAGTCGCGAGTCAATTACACGTAGCGAGCAGCGCGTAGCTTATGGCAATACGTGTGTCTCTCCCGTGGGGGCCGTATGCGCCTCAGTTATGTGGGATATGACACTCGCTTCGTGTTACTGACGAAGAAAATTGCTGCTCGAGGACCGCGCGCTGAAAAATATATACCCAGGGCCGGCTTTGATTTCACAGATCTCGCTATCTATGGGGACATACGACGGAAAATTGAATCGCTAAATTTCATCTTTAATAAATACACATACTCAATATATATACGTATATAATTATAGAAATGCAACAAGAATGGCAGTAGAGCGAAATAAGCGAGAAAATTCAAATTGCGATTGAAATTTGAAATCAAGGAGCAGCGAATCGTGCCGACTCGACTTATATGCGAGATATGACACGCGCGTGCGCGCGCGCGTATGTATATATGTACGTGCTACGGGGCCCAAGCGCGGGGCTGTGGACCGCGCTGGAAATGGGGACCGACTTGAGAGGCGGCTGAGAAAGAGAGAGACGGTGTGCACACAGGGAGAAGAAAAAGAATACGCTGGTCGAGCAACTCTTGCGCGACAGTCCGGAGTGTAGGATACGTTATATGCGTATATGAGCGTGCAGGCGCGTAGAACACGTTCCGCAAAGGAACGAGGGGAATAAGAAGAGAAAGAGAGAGAGAGAAAGAGCGAAGAGAACGAAAAGGAGTAAGACGAGATACGGATGGTGCTTATCAGAAAAATTTGTGGCGCGTAAGGCGTCATTTTTTCGAGTGCGGCACGGCATTCGTTCGGCTTTTGTGCGGGTGAGAAGTTAAATTTGTTGTTTACTATCGCATTGTGCGAGTACGCCGCGCCGTAAATCGACTCGGCGTTTTGACACGCTTGGACCCTTCGTGTACGCGATTTTTGTTTGTAGAAAATTATTTATGTCTGTAGCAAAGAGGGAGAGATAATATATTTCGCGTGTAATTACTGTTTAATATAAAACATTATAAAAGTTTTATAACAACAACCTCTTGTTATTTTTATAAATAGTATTTTAAGAACAAAAACACATTTTATGTCAATGTTTAACCCAAATGTATATCGGAATAGTTTCTTTTTGTGTGTACTTCAAAGAGATGTAAGACTACAATATAAATGAAACTCGTTCGTCCTGTCACTTTTGTTCATTCTGTACTCGGAGAGTTCGCGAGTGTTACGACACTCCGTACGTAAAGTTTCACACCGGCGCGGCAATGCAGAAGGATTTACATTTTTGGCGTACCTCTCTCGCGTCAGAACCACTCAGAAATGTCAGTGGGATACAAAATAGCGGTTTGTTCCGCTCGGTAGGATATGCCGCTTCACACTCGTGGCGTCACCGTCTCTTTCGCAATAAAACGATCTGTCGGAAGAGACCGGCGGCGGCGGCGGCGGCGACGGAGTCCTCGGAGAAATTCGCGCACCGGCGTCGTTTTCGCGCGCACGTTATTTTATTCGCCGACCTCGGACTCACGAACACGCAGAGTTAAATTATCCGTTGTTTATTATCGCATTGTCGCGCGCTCCAGCCGTAAGTTATTTTACTTCTTTGATTTATTCCGCAGGGTTACGAAAACGTCGCGGCTTATTTTTTCGGTACCGCGCTGCCTCTTGTGCGATTCTTATGTAAAAGAAAAAAAAACACCTAACACTTGCAAAGGCGCGGTTTCACGCGTTTCGAAATTTCACCATCGTATCGCACCTTCGAGATCGCGATCGCCGATAACTCATATTTATTCTTCGATTTACGCAAAGATTTTTTTTTCGAATGATTTTCATGCAAACGATGAATGAAACAGACTGATTTAATTCATGTGAATTTACGTCATTCTTTATTAATACTTTAATCTGATTTCTCGAATATATGCGCACGTTCGACGAGCAGAAATAAAATTTCTTTTATCGTTGCGAAGTAACAATTTACCACCTACAGTGCGCACCAAAGATAATCATTTTGATACCGCACTACCCTCAATTTCAAAGCACACAACCGCGAACTTTCCGATTTAGAACTTTTGTAGTTACGCTGTTGTAAAATACATATACAATGTACGCGTATACAGGCGTTTTCATAACTAGCTCGCATAGCAACTATAGAAATTCATCATGCCATATATATTAATTACAAATTGTATCTAAATTTTCAATACATTTTGCAAACAATGAAGATAATTTAAAAAAAAAAACAATTGAATCAAACGACGCGCGAGAACTCGCTACCGGCGAGTTTGTCTTTTTTTGGAGCATTCTGTATATCTCTCGACTCGAGCGTACATTTCTCGCACTCGGTCGGAGACCGTAAGTTGCGCGATAATGCAAGGCATTCCTTGATTTTCTGCGTCTCCAATAACGTGGGTAGCCAGTCTGATATTTGTAGCCGCGACCTGGCACGTGTCCCAACTCCGCAAAGATTTTTGCATTTCGTATCTCATTCGAGAAGTTCGGGTAGTTTTTTATTTATTTAATTTTCTTTTTTTTTAATCCAACTTAAATTGAAATTTTGTTTTTAACAGATTTTATTTTTTAAGAGATGCACAGTCATTGAAAACACACATCAAGAATTTCTAGACGTTTGTGCAAGATATATCTTGTATAGAAAAAAAAAAAAAAGAAATATGATAACGACGGCGATTTTGTCGGAAATAGCCTAGGCGCGAGAGAGTTGTCGCGAATAGTTGGGTTTTATCGCAAACTGCGGCGGCACCCCTACGGTATAGCGCGCGCAGGGATTAAATAAAAAAAAAAAAAACCTCTAACGCGCATCCGCATGCTTCGAAACGCTCGCCTCGGCTCGGCGGAGAGCGACGGCTAAAAGCATTTACTACATTTTATGCATA
>QVOA01000506.1:0-39046 GCA_014825685.1 Pseudomyrmex cubaensis
TCGAACTGTTAATAACGCGTATTGCCAGCGTAAATTTAAAATTGATAATCAATACGAAGAAGATTCTTCAGGGCTCTGTAGTTTTTAAATATATTTTAATATATGTATTGTTTTTGCATATAACACATTTGCGTTCTTATTGCGCTTAAAAAAAATTAGACTCGTGAGAAAGTTATTTCATCTGTGCGTGCGAAATGCGCGCGATACAGAATATGAAATATCTAATACACCGCGAAATCAGCGCGTTAATGGCGATAAAATTGATTTCCCCGTCAAAGTTAACTCTCTCGTCTCGGGTGTGAAAAGCAGATAGCATCGGCGCTATCCGTGTTCAAGTTCTCATGGTTATTCTCATAGTTTCCGCTCGCTTCCTCGGCACATTATTTTCCAACCCCGCGAGGGAGCTATTATGTAAAACGTTTCACGTATACGGCCACCATAAAGCCGGAGTGGCCTTAATTCAGAAACGTCGTGCATAATTAAAGCTCTTCCCACAGGTTTCGCCCGGTGCATTAAAACCGGCCGCGGCTCCTTCGCGGACTCTCGACTTTCCTTCCCGAAACCCGCATCGATCGTAAATCATTCCCCGCCTCCGCGGGGATTTTCGTCGGAAACCATCACTTACGTCCGTTCGACTTTCGGCGGATCGAACGGAAACGTTGAGAGACGAACCCGTTCGCGCGAGAAAAGTTTTCGCGAGATGCGCGCACCGCAGGTTCGCGCCTCTTTTTCTCTCTTCTTTCTTCGCTTGCTTATTTCTGCACACAGGTAATATCGCAAAGATCGGCATTTTATCGGCGCATTACGCGCAAACGATTACGCGGAGAATATAATCTCGCCAAGCATCAAATTTTACAACGTGAAATTAACATCCGGTGGTTCATTGAAAGTTGGAGGATTTTCTCTTGTGTTTTTTTTTTCGCCCCCCTCGTTTCTCCGTTTACACCAAATTATAGAGCTCGTTTTGCCGTTTAAGATACAAATGGATGTAAATTGTTTTCTGTGTTATATTCTTTTTTTTTTTTATGGCGCGCTTCCCGTCTCTCTTTCTCTCTCGAGAACAAAATTGCAGTCATATACTTTTCGATATGCTTCCCGACCGGCGAAATCTCGTTAACGAACAACGATGAGCAAGAGATCCTCTCGAGTGCATTAGCGCTCTCGCGAAATATCGCACTGTGTGAACACGACTCGCCCATATTCGCAGTTACGCTGCTAAAATGATGAGTATGCTGATCCTCTCTTAAATGAATTAATACGCGGTTCCGCGGAAATTAAACGCTTATCTGAAGTACTTCTCGAGGAGATACGTGAGCGAAAAAGCCGAGAGAAGAAGAAAAATCGTCGAGAGCACCGATAATACAGAGCGCGAACGAAAAGATTATCGTCGTCTCGGTAATTCAGATAAGAAATTGTTTGACAGAGCCAGTGGAATATCACCAGGTGTAAGGAATAAAAAAAAAAAGAGAGTCCACTCCACTGTCTCTCCAGCACATACTTCTAATTTTTCTCAAAAATCTCTTAATTTTAACATTAAATTACAAAAGCCCTTCACGTCGTATGGAAACGTTCGAATTTCTTTTCGCCGGCTCTTTCGAGGATATTATCGCCCGTCCCAACAATTTTCTCCGCTCGCCTCCGTCTATCGAGAAACGAGCGCCCGGTCTTTTATGAGGGCAATTTTTTTCTCCCAACCAGAATGGGAGGAACGATTCTTCACTTAGTTAGCTCAGTCGGTGATTTTGGCTCTCCTCTCTCTCCTCTATCTATCTATCTATCTATCTATCTTTATTTCTCTTTTTTTCTTATTCTTTTCTCTCTCTCTCTCGAGAAACGCATTTAGAAAAAGCGCATTAGAAGGAAAATGACTCCGATCGAACACACAAAGTGGGAATGCATCTCGGTGCTTCCTTCCCTCGACGGACAGATGGATCGAAGGCAGAGATGCGCGTGATTTACCGAGCAACGTCCCTCTTTCTGCGCGAGTCTCTCGGCATCGCTGACTCAATTCTGAGGGACACACGCGGCGTCGTTCTTCGCCTCTTTTTCTTTGACGCACGATCGCTCGAAAGAAACGCGCGGCCCGACGAAAACATGAAGACGTACATATTCGCGTTCGTTTCGCGCGCGTGGCGTGGCGAGACGGAGAGGCGAGGCGAGACGGGAAAAAAAAAGACGGAGATGTGCGTAACCCCTTGCGGGAATTAGTCACGGTCGCGTTCGGCCTGCGGGGCCCGGTAAGGCGAGAAACTACCTGAACGGGCCTCGTGAATCGACGAGCGGGGCCCGTCACACCTGAGCGCGCGTGCAAACGAGCGAGCGAGCGAGCGAGCGAGCTTGTTGAAGAGTCGATAATTGCTTCCTTCGCACCTGAAATTAGTGGCGGTCGCGCCTGTGAATTCCCTGGGATCCACACCGGCGGTTTTATCGACTGGACTGTTATATTGTTTCGCGTACATATGCATACATACATACATCGTGTTGAGGCGTGTGACCAAGTGTGGCCGGCGCGAACTTCCGCCGAATTTCTGCGCCGCCGTCGTGTAACTTCGAGACGATCGCCGCTTCTCCCGGCGGTCCCCAGGTGGGTTACCGTCGAATAGCCGACCTCGGTGAGAAAACTCGATTCGGTTAATTGCGCGGTGGCTCTTGCACGGCCTCCCGGGAGACTACGCTATAGGAGGAAGAATCTCATTGCAGTAAGTTAATGGCGAACGATACGGGAGAGCGCGATAACGACCACGCGCAATTTCTTCGTAAAATATATAGAGAAACATTTATTTAAGATTAATCTGCATTTGCGTGGAATTTCTGGCTTTTCGAGAAATATTAGACAAATTAAAGACAAGTAAATTGACGATTACTTGAGTAAATTAGCAGGGATGAGATTTGCCGAGATGCAATTTGATGCTTGCTTTTAATTAATTGCAAATTATCGTTTGACAAATAGCTCGTTTTACGGAAGGGATAATTTGTGTGTGTGTGTGTATTATAAGTGGCAAGATTTAGCCAAGGTTATGATCAACATTTGCGAAACGACAACATTTTACGATCGCGCGCTTGCACCGTAATACTTTTCTAATGCTGTTAATGATAATTATACACTGTGCACGCGCTGCTGTGGGATCGGAGAGTCGTGCGAGCTTCTCTTCCATAAGCACGCGCGCGCGCGCGCAAACTTTTACTCGTACGTCTGCCACATAACACGCGAATTGTGTGTGCCGATTCCCATAACGATCTATGTCAGAAACATGCATGATTCATCTATAATGACGTGCGAAGTTGTAATTAGCGCATCGCGGAAGATAGAACTTTTAGCGCATATTAATTTCGACGCGCGAAAGTGTTCGTGAGATGTTTTTTTTTTTTTTACATCTGGCGATAATTTGCTACATTATTTTAATGAATCTTTTTTTTTTTAGAAATCACATAACTGTATTTATATAAAACGCATATTTTATAATACACGGTTGTGTCTAATGCTACGTATTTCAACCGATGTGTCATCTCGATTTAATAAATTTCCCGCTGCGCGCATTTTATCAGCATAAGCAGCGCTTACACGTGTTATTGCTTATCTGCAACTAGTTTTCCCCCCGCAACTTAGTTTCCTTTTCTAATTAATCTTCGGCTAATTGTCGGAACATTATACCTCGCCTTACATTCATTCGTTTTCAATTCACCGGATGGGTAAATTTATTTCCCCGACGAGAAAGTACAGGGAGGAGATGGGGGTAGGAAAGGAGCGCTTGAGACTGTTCGAGAACCTTTCAGGTGGAAAAAAAGCACTAAAGCGCGCTTAAACCGTTCGTATTTGCATACTGGAACGGCGTCAGCAATGCCTAAGTGACACCTCCCTGTGAGATACCTCGGTGGTTAATTTCCCAAGTACAATCTCACTAATTGATCTTCGATGCCACGAAGTTCAGGGGACTTTGCCTTCGCGTTTATTTTTCTCAGTGTGTTTTTTCTCTCTCTCTCTTTTTCTCTTTCGCTTCTCCAAGTCGTTTTCCTTTCCCGCGACCTTTCGCGAGCGCGTTCTCCGCTTGCGTGGAGAATTAACTTCCTCGCGCGAGCGCGACTCGTAAAGCTGCCGTTCGGGTTTGTAAAGTGAAAAATGAGACGACCGCAGATCGAATTTTCAGTCGTTGGCGCTCGCCAGATCTCACGGAACACGAAACATTATGGAATTCGGGCGCCGGAACTATTCCATTCGTGCGCGGAATTCATTGCCGGATTTCCCGTCGGGGGTTTAATAAGTTCAAAGCGAAGGGATTCGCGCGCAAAGAGGTTTTCTTAAACATTCAACGTTCCGAGCGCATGGAAGCCGAGGGGGGAAATCGTATCTATTCTCCGAAACCGATCGTTCGATAGTAATCACGCGAAATAGAAAATATTCGATTGTCGACGACTCTCTTCTTCGGTCGTTTCTGAAGACGGAAGCGAAAGAACTGTGTCAGGTAAAGCATCTCGGTCGCAGTACAAGTAAATTAAATTCTGTTTAACAGATGAAATCGCACGCGATCGAAGCCGGTCATCATTTTTTAATTACACTGTGCGCGCGCGCGCGCGCACGACGGTTTCTCACGATAATTTTATGATATTTTTCTGATATACTTCTCTATCTATGTACTTAATCTCGTGTCTCATATAAATTCTCTCTCCTTATCACGCGGAGATTGCAGAGAGTGACTTGGTTGATTAGCATTAATGGCAACGAGAAATCGGTATAGATCCTTCTCCCTCCCCTCAGAAACGTCCTTTTGATATTTTCTCCTTCCGGAGACTTTCGATCTATAGCAAATGTGAACATAAACGCGCATTAATTATTAATTAGTTATCGTTTAGAAAGTTTCGTGAGTAAGTTATCTGTCTCGTTACATTACACGCGTGTTGTATTAGTTGTACAAAAGAGGAATGTCATTCTCTTCTCTGACGCGGGTATTAAATAAGGCGCGTATACGAATAAAGGATTAAGTCCGAGATTAAGGTCACATTAATCTAATTAAATTAATCTAGCGGAAAATCTGGAGTAAATTAGATATTAACCTAATTTCGAATTAATATTTTATCAAGATGTATCAGTAAATAAATTGTAGATAAATATGATCAGCTCTCGGGCGCGCGTTACACAGTTGAGATAAGTTTCTTTCTCATTTGAATGAGAATTAGATTTTGAATTAGAGATTAGAAATGCGAGAAGTAACGTAACGATTCCGTATTTGATATTCCGCTTTTGTAATTTATAAGCCGTGACTAATTGCCGTCGCGGAAATATTTAGCATGTAATTTCGAATTTCAATCTATTGAATTAGAGATTAATCTCCTACATTTTTATTCCATAGAAAAAAATTGGCTTTTTTTTCACGATTTCTCAGATCGCACGATCGTCTGTGTGAAATTATCATAAAATCGCTATTATCAAAATCATTTTTTTTTTCTTTTCTATTTCAAATTCTAATTTAAAACGTTATAAGTTTCTTCCTGTCTTGTCGTCACACACGATTGGAAAAGATTGTCGAGGCTGTCGTGATCCCGATTCGATCTTCAAGGTCGGATGTCGCCGATTTTACCGGCGGCTTCGCACAAAGCGGTCTCCTTTGCTCATTCGTTCGTGTGTTTCCTCTCTCTCTTTCTGTCTCTCCTTTCTCTTCTTTCCTTTCTCGCTCTTTCTTTCGGGCAATCTCGTTCGAAAGAGGAGATCGGCGCCCGAAGCAGCGTCTACCGTTACCACGTGTGTCTCGTTACTTCGCGATTCCGCGTGCAAATACGACGAAAGAGACTTTTGGTGAACTTCCGTTCTGTGAAAAAAAAACCGCGTGGCCCTTTATTGCGGCCTCGTTTTTTTAATTACGTCTTCGAACAGGCCGAGATTTTAATTCTATTAAAGTAGCAAATTAATAGAAGTAAAAATTATATAATATTTTTGGTCTTTCAAGTAACTTAAATCGATTTTTATGAGAACCACTGCATCAGACTACGAAAGATAAAAAAATACAAAAGGCGTGCGTGTCTATGGCAAGCGGAAATAATCGTCTAAATGAACATTGACAGTGAGCCGATTCATTCGCAATTGAACGCAGGTGAAAGTTTCATCGGTCGTTGAGTTTGCCAATAAACGTTAGCGCGTAAATATTCGCCATTCCAAACTCGTCGGAATCGGCAGCGTCGTCTTCTCACGAATTAATTAACGAATATAAAGACGTTTGGAGAATTTTTTTTTTTTCATCCTGATGTAACACTCTCGTGTATCTCGCGCATTTCTCTCGTGTGTGTCGTCTCTTGTGTAGGTTTATGCAAACAAACAGTGGGTTAAAACCGGCTTGACTGTAATTAACTGCGTCGGCGAGTAAATTTGACTGGACTTTTGCGAAACGTGTTAAAAACACGTGTTTCCAAGTGTCGAAGAATTTCTTCTTCTGAGTCTCGCGAAACAACGCGTCCCAAATCTTCGGATTCGAAAATGTGCGCAACTCGCGCGTGGTGTCTGAAAATAAAAAAATAAAAAAAATGATATTTTATGAGAAAATCTTCGCGCATTGAAAATTACCGCAAGATTTCGTGGCGTTTGTTCTTCGCTCGAACCCGAGATTGTCGCTCACGATTATAAATAAAGATGTCTCGCGCACGCAACAATTCGCCGAACGGTCCAAGTTTTATAGTTCGATCGTTTTCGCAACGAAGAACCGGCTTCGCGGTGGACATTATCGTCATCGAGGAGTGCTCCAGGTGGCACGATCGGTCTCGCGTAAGAGAAGGCTTGTATTTCACAGGATATCCTACTTTCTCCGGTACGAGTGCATTATTTCCTAGATTACGACCTCTCGACAGGTCTTTTCGATGTCTCTCCGAGCTAAAGATAGCCGCTTATTAACTTATTAGCATGCGAAACCTTCGAATGAATGTCTTCGTGCTTGTTGTTACATGTGTGAGGCCTCCATCTTTATATATATCCGTATATTCATCCGTGTATGCTGCTCACGCGCGGAATATTCTCTGACCTGTCACTTTATATGTATGAAGCTGCACAAACGCGCGGGGCCAATACCCGTAGATTTTCTTTTCGAGCCGCGAAGCCTTTTGCAAAATTTAGACAAACGATCTCTCGTCCGTTTCTTTCTTCTCCTCGCTGACTTCTACTCGAAGACACGCACATATTTTCCCGTGGTGTGCGTACGAATGTATAATTTTCGCGGTTAGTGACAGTAATCCAGCTGACACGGCGCTGCTCGGTTCATCTTGTGACGGTTCCGCTTTAAAGACTTTCTCAAAGTCGTCGTTAACGATCGAATTCACGAAGTCGATCGAGTACAAACGCCGCTTAGTCCGCGCGGTATGGCTGTCCTCGATCTTGAAAATTTATACGACATTTATTTTACAATTTTGGACAAAACGTGTCCAGTTTCAGTTTTTTTTAATGAAATTAATTTTTTGTGAAATTAATTTTTCTAAGCTCGAAATGGTCGCAGCGAAACTATTATTTTTTATAACGTTGCGTAACATTTGTTATATTTACAAAACATTTTTAAGTTTCTAAAAATCGAAGTTTTCATTGTCCAACACGATCGCGCTTGCTTACAGCCGGAGAATTTATTCGCAGCAACTTTTGACATCGAGCGGAATCCCCTCGAGGGAAAACTCGCAGCGGGAATTCGGCTTGTACGCATTCGTGGTCGTGGGAACGCAATTTTGACGATTGTGCCGGTCGATTGGAGCAGATCACGATCCCGTCGGAAATTATTCCCCTCCCTCCCCCGCAATCTGCTCTCGCGAGTAAGATGGGTGGATGACGAAAACGGGGAGGTCGGTTAACAACAGTCTTTACACGGCTCGGTCTTTACAAGACATGAAAAGCTCCTTCCCATGACAAATCGACCTTCCGTACGTCTATATTACGCTCGTCGTGTTACACGACGTAGGAGCAAAAGTTCGTCGGAAAATAGTCACATCTCGTGGCTCGTGGGTTTCCATCTGGGTTTTATGTGTAGTTTTATGCGCCTCGTCGAAACGCACTGTGAACCGTGAGTGCGGCAGCATTGCTCGTGTTTTTTTTTTTGTTTTTTTCCACGGCACTCTTGCGTATCGAACGCCGGAACCACACAAATTATTTCGCTCAGCTTTTCGCGCGTAACCGCGTCGTTGTTGCGAATATTTTCTCCTTCCTTCGCGGAGAAAGAAAATTCACATTTTTACGTGAAAAAGAAGATATCGTTCAATTATAAATCAAAAAGCCGCGCGTAAACCCTCTTTGTCTCTGTGGAAAACATTTCATAATGCATTTCCGCGCGATATGTAACCTCTGACAGAACATTGGCAACGAAACAACGGAAGTTAGGCAGAGAGGGCACGGAGGAAACTTGGCAACCTCAGCAGAAACACCACTCTTTGGCGCATCGCGACTAACGGACGACTTGCGATAAATGCGGAGGAAATTCGAAAGGATTTTAAGTGTAAACACGTCAGACGTTTATTCGACTATTTCCACGCGCGCACATTTCACACGGAAATATGAAGGTAAAGACGCGCGACGAGCAGCGAATAATTTTTTTTGCGACTAATTTTTTCTTTTTTCAATCAAAACTAAGATCAACACGTTTCACTGGATTTAATTAATTAAATTAATTTTCGCTGCTTCACGCTTTTGTGTATGAACAACAGGGTTGCGCGCAATTACCGTGGAAAATTAATATTTTCTCTTCTTATTATTGTATTTGACTGCAGGACAATATCCGTGTGTTTTATTCCGCGCCATCGAACAGATATTGTTCCCAGTTGTGTGTGCACGCGCGTATATATATTTATATACGATTGTAATTAATGTCGAGCATCATCCTGCCCATTGATCGCATCGGCCGACTGCTGCTCTGGATAGCCAATTAGATGAATTAATTAGATTTGTGCGCGCGCGATTGCAAACGACGAGAGGAGAGCACGATATGTCTCACGTATGCATCGCGATATGTCTCACGCGTATATATGTATGTATGTACGTATCGCGAACACGAGTGCCGACTCGTAACGTTCGTCTCGTTTCCGCGGATAAGCAAAAACTCTCCTCGATGAATAACGACACGACGTTGTTTTCTTTTTTTTTTTTTTTTTTTTTTTTGTCTCTCGAAATAAAAGTGTCACGGTTCTCTCCGTGGCGCAAAAACGTTTCGTCATAAATCGACATCCGCGATCTGTTCGACGACGTGTATTAAATCGTCGTTCGAGTGGTGTATCGAGATCGATTTAACGGATGTATCATAATGTGCTCCGCGATATTCCTGCACGGTTGATTTATTGGGGAATAGGAATCGCGATGTAAAAAGTGCACTTTACGAAAGAAGAAGAGCGATCGATGATAGAGAGACGCGCAAGAGTCTTTTACGGTCGTCTTGTAAAAGACGATCTTGCAATCGTCGTCGATTTCCGTTATTACAGATTACAAACAAAACGGAAAACGGATAGACGTGTGCCGATCGACGTGTTCAGATCTTGGAGATGTGCGTCAAGCGTATCAGAAAATCTTTGCGATATGATTATCCGACCGGTCGATTTGATTCGCACTTTTTGTCACTGTTTCAGACAATGTCGAAGAGATCGACCGAGCTGGTATCTAGGTGGCTGCTGCTGCTGGCGGGGCTTCTGTGCCGCGCGTCTTGCCAGAGTGCGTCGTCCTCCTTCGAGAATAAAACTGGTGAGTCCTTTCGTCGCGTCCCGTGTTACGTAACCGCCGTTACGGGATGCGCGAAAATATATTTTCCACTCGGAAAATATTTTCCACACCGAGCGAATTACAGGAGAGAAACGCGAGGAAAACTGCACGTGTCATCGTGGCGCGCGCATCTCTTTTGCTTCTTCTCGTTATTATTTTTGTAAGATCTCGTGAAAAATTCATTCCCGAGCGAATGCAAGTCCTGCGCGATAAAAGGTTCACCGTTCCGTTTCAAGTAGATGGTAATTCAAGAGGAAGTTCTCGAGAATACATATCGCATTACTTTTCAACACGGTGTTTTAAAATTGGAGCTTCTGACGCGAGACGAAAAGGAATAAAGGAAAGATTTTTGCTGCAACACAAATGCGATATAAGTCGAGAAAAGAGACAAGTCAATAAATTTGTTGAAACCGCTATCGGGTTATCGTAAAAAAATATTACGTACAATATTACGTAAGTTTTATTTATTCAAATTTTGACTAAAGTACCGAAATGCTGGCGTTCATCAGTGTTAAAAAATATAAACAAAGCATAACACGGGGAGATGACCGCGGCGTACAATATATATATATCGAACGCGTTAAAAATATTTTCACGTGCATAATGTATAGCACCGCCGCATCCCCTCGATGTTTTCTCTATTTTGTTCCAAACACGACGGACTCTATCTATTGGATCGCGTCTGAGCTGCAAGAAGCGTGACCGGCTCTGCGGGTATTTCGATCGTCGTATTGCGGGCACGAAAGTTGTGCGGGAAGAAGGATTCGATTTGGCACGTCGAGGAGCGCGACTTCGCGGCGGCGTCGCGACGCCGTGTCCAATGTCCCGGTGGGAATCCGATTTCCTCGTTTTTTTTTTTTTTTATTTTTTTTTTCGAACCGGAAATTGGATCTCTCCGCGGCGATCCACCACCGGGATAGTGACTCGGCATACAGACAGTTAATTGGAAATATACGTATCATCGCGTTCGGGTCAGTTGGCCACTTGACGCTTTTTTTTCCTCGAAAAGTAATACAGAGCGATATATAGGATTCGTTAAAATATCAGCTTCAACGCTCGCGTGAGAAAAATCTTTCGATTAAAGTCGAATCAAACCCGCGCGTAGTTCCAATCGGAGTTCTTTTTAAGAGATTAAAAATCTCTCTCAACAGTTTTTTGCAAAATAGTTTGCGAAGAGAACAGAGAATTAAAAAAAAGTACTTAACTTTCGAAGATGTTGTTGAATTTTTTTGAGTCCCAAGAGGGATTTGAAATGTTTTGAGAATTTGTTTTGAGTACGTGTGTCTCTGTGTGTTACGATATACATGTAGCAATCGCTCTTGATCAATTCTCATTCATCTGCGACGTAGCGCGGCGATGTAGATGAAAGAAAAAAAACTACATGATTAACGATCATTTAAGAGACTAAAAAATCACCGTAATAATTCATGTTCTTTTGTCAATTGCTAACTTTTTCCTTCCGTGTATTATCACAGCGACGTACGTATTATATAGCAACGAAAACTCGAGTGTAAAATAAGACGTATCAATTTATAAACAGTTTGTGTTCACTTTCGCGAATAAGATTTCGGGCAAACATTTATACACGCGCGATCCTAGCATCAATCTTGATCAAAATTAGCCGCGCCGTCATGAAACGTTCATACATAAGTGCGTGTGTGTGCGTTTCCACACACGTATCAGTGGGGCGGGTCAGTGGGTCATCCTACTCGGCGCTAAAAGACACTTGCGCGCGCGTTCACGATACCCACGGCACGCGCACGCCTCGATGTGTTTTCGATCAATCTGTATGCTTGCGCTACGCACGACGCTCGGCGAATTTTTATTCGACGATCGATACGTGATATCTGTTCGTGAAGAGTAGAAATAAGAACTTGTTCCGAAAACTTGTTTCTGACATTTTTTTTACAGTATAAATCGATCTCGTCTCACTAAAAAAAAAAAAAGAAAAAAAAACATTTGAAACCTCGAAACGAAAAATACGATACAGTGTGTCTGTACTAATAAGTATTTAATTACCGAATTTCATTAATTTTCTAAAAAAAAAGCGGTGGTGAGGAATAATTTAATTACGCGGCGATATAACGGAGGTGCCTTTAGAAGTGGAAACGCAACTTGAGATCGATGATGATTTCAGACGGGACTTCTGTAAAATAACGTAAATTGCAATTTTTAATTTCTGCGCCACGTCGGGGAATAATACGTCTCGCGAGTGGGACCGGCGCGTCCTAGTGAACTTCTCGCGCCGTCTCACTCCTCCGTGTTGTCCTATTTTCAGAGGACACGACGCCTGACACAAAAGTGCGAAAAAATAAGCGCGCTTTTATCGCGCGCGCGCGTTCTCTCACAATAGCCAACTTTGCACGTTTAGTCTTCGCTTTAACTTTTGCATTTCTCTCTGTCGAAAAAAACGATTGCCGCGAGGAGCGCGCGTCGAAAAAAAACGGTGAGAAAATTTTGCCCGAAGAACATGATTGATTTCTTGACGGCGCGTTTTCTCGCATACGAGACGAAATGTGCGGGCGCGTTCGTCGTATTTTTCATGTAATTGACAGAGAGATTTCGCGACGATGTTTGCATTCGAAAGACACAAGTGTTTTTCGAAAGAATTTTCGGGAAAATGTCAGATGAAAGCGTGACAACGCGATAATTAAATAAAACGGAATTTATATCAAAGCAAGAATTGCAAAAATAAATGTTTGTAGTGATTTCCACAGCGAAGGCAATTGAAAATGGAAATTGTTCATTTCACGTCATTTAACTTTCATTAGGAGGAATCGATATCTCCGATATCTTCAATAGAGATTGTATATAAATATATACAAGTGAAATCATCGCTTTTCGATGATTTCAAACGGAAGTAATTCCGTAATTTTTGCTAAAAGCATCGATAAAACACGGCGCAAAGCGCGTAAGTATCTCTCTCGCTGTTGTTGTGGCGGATGCAAATTTGCGTTTATGTCCGATAAAGGGGAAAAGGATAACGCGTGCTTCCCAGCGCGCGCGCGTGTAGATAGGGACGGGAAATTAAAAGGGAGAAGATATGACCGAGCATTTTCTACACTCGATTTCATTCGGCATTGTACCACTTCCCAACCGCTGCTGTGGGCAAAAGCGGCACGGGAATATGTGTCGCACGAGCGTAATGCGTACAAACGAGCGGGAAAATAATCCCACGCGCGACCACCGACGTAAATGCGCGCGCGTTCGCATACAACCGGTAAATGCATATTAAACGCTCTCGGTGGCTTTATGCATTCGCCTGTATTGCAAACTATATATACCGTATTTGCTCGTTCTCATGCCGCGTTCGAGTTACAAAGAGATTTTTTTCCGTTTCTAGCTTTTGCATTGTACTTAGACGCGAATTGTATTACACGCAATTATATACAAAGTTGAAATCTCCTCTTTGTTGTTAAATAATACCTACTGCTGTTAATAATACAGATATGCAAACTGCGTGTATGTCTGTGCGCTTTGAATCGGTTGGGTTCCGCACACATGTTTATTTTGAGCAATATTTGTTCGGAAAAAAGAATTTGCGCTAATTTGTACGGAATTTCGTTTAACGTTGGAAAAATCGCTCGGGAAGAGCGTTATTCAGGAGAAATATAAATAGCGAAGAAAAATTATAATAAATTTATTTACGCGAATGCCACACACGGAGAAGTAAAAACGTAACAGATCAAAAAAAATTTATCGAAATATTACGCTACTTGAAAATAACGCGTGAGAAATGAATTTTTAATCACCGCGCAAATGTGTCGCTTAATAATGTAAACGTTCGCAAAGTGAATGTAGTATCAAGGCTTTTCATCAAGTCCGGAATTTACAAACCGTGTAATGAAATTAACGCGAACGTTGCTTGTTGAAATTTCAAGATATACATATATATATATATGTATATATAATACGTATGTTTTAAACTGAAAAGTTTGCGATTATATCACCGTGCACTTGCGTCGCTACCCTCGTTACGTTACCTCGTTACTTTGCGTCTCTCGCATCTCTCGCCTTCTTCTCGCAAACCAGCGTGATCATTTGCATAATAGGAAGAACCAGCAGCTCCGTAACAATCGCTACAGTTTATCCCGACGACGACTCGGCTCGCTCCGCTCGCGCATTTATGTCCGTCTCAATTGGAGCTAACGGAGATGTTATACGTACGTACATACACATACATAATACATACGGTTATGCGTATTTTCTTCAGTTTGCGCGCACGCGCGTCACTTTATTTCCGGACACGTAAAGCTCGGCATATAAAATTGCAAGAGAATAACGCACATCGCTTTCATTCCGCGTCGCTGAACTTTTCTTTTTTGCAGCCGATGTGTGCTCTGTATTTTTTTCTTTTTTCTTTTTTTTTTTTTTTTTTTTTTTTAGTTTCATCGAGTGTTCCCGTTTTCCTCTGATATCTTTTTTTTTTCTCTCTCTCTCTCTCTCTCTCTCTTGTCGGATTGTCGACGGAAATTTTAGGGCACGCGACAACGCGTGTGCTCTCTCGGTGATTAAAGGCAGGCTGGAAATTTCCTTGATAAAGGGAAGAGGCATCGCTGCTCGATATTGCATGTTCGGAGAAGCGACCGGACAACTGCAGCGGAAATATAGAAAGCGAGGATAAATGTCTGTATGATTCACAGCTCGCCGATGCGTTTTTTTTTTGTTTTGTTTTTTTTTTCGGACAACAACGATTCACGAGCCGCGACAATAAATCCGGGAAGAAAATACTTCGCCGCGAGTCCATTAACGCTTCGCGACCTCGTGATGCTCTTAACCTTAATGAATCTTTGCTCGGTTGTCAACCGGCGGTGCATTTCTCTCAGGAAAGTAGCCTGCCGCGCGCTGACGCTATAGACGCGAGTAAAACCTCAAGAACGCTTTCAGCTTTTTTTTTTTTCGATACATGTGACACCAGACGCGAAAACAAAAAAATCACCGAAGAGCAATTACTTATTGATCCGTCAATGTTAGCGGTGTTTTTTATCTCATGTTTCTGGCGTTACAATTTAATTATGTAATTGATTGGATCAATGAGAAAATTTTCATATGTTTTTGTAATATCTCTTTCAAAGAAGGACAATTTAATATAGAGAATGGATGCGCACTCTCTCTTTTCTTTCCTTTTATTATATACATACGCTTCTCACACGCGCGCGCTCTCGAACGAATAGAAAGGGATTTATAACGTGTGAAGATTTAAATCTGGAATTCATCTAAAACACGTTCTGAGAGAGAAGAGATTCAAACGAAATTCAACATATATGTATAATATTCCTCGAGAAATTATTTCAGTCGTCATCTGTCTCCTCCGTTTGAAATATGCCGGCGCGAAATTGCGGAGGTCGCGAATCCGAGAGCGTGCATTATGCAGACGACCGGTAACGAGAAACGAAGAAGTGGCAATGCGAACGCGCGAGAATCAGAAGAGCTCTGACCAATCTCGCGTGTGTCGCGCGCGCGTACATACTCTCCGGGCCGCGCATGACACGAGTATTTATGCGACATGACTGGAGAACGCGCTGGCGCCCGCGGGCTACCTGCGGAACATTCCGGTGTACACGTCTCGCAGTTTTCATCCCGCCGACATAACGTCGTCGTAATGGAGCATCGCATGAGGAATTATTGACATCGACGCCACGCACGTGTAACTTTCGTGCGTTGCGATTGTCGCGTTTGACACGAAAGTAACGTCTGTCGTAATTAGCGTGTTTCGATTTGATTACTTGTTGTCTATTTTCTTGGTTTTTATTGCATATAGTACAATACATTGTGTGCTACGAAATTTACATCAGTAAAAATTTATTCTTTGCAAAAAAAAAATCGTTACTTGCTTGCTTAAAAATTTTTTTATCCAGGTTTCAAAAGTTGTCACAGCCGAGCATCCGCTTCGATTACCGAGGCGAGAGAGAGAGATTTTTCCACGGCACTCGAGATGTCGGTGGCACTTCCTCGTCAGCGCGCGCGGTGATGCGCTCACATGGCGCATTATGCATCGCCGCGTGCACCTGCGGTCTGCGCTTTAATGTCCGACGTCTGGCGTGTTTATGGCGCGCCGCGCCAGAGATAGAAACGTCGATTGCCTCGAATAATGCCCAAGAAACTGCCGCACTCTCGACTCTCTTGGCTCATTATCGGTATACATTTTCTCGTGAGATACTGGGCGTGCACGCGAGTGTGTCGAACGTCGGCCGCGTCGTTTCTTTTTCACGTGTTTCCGCACACGGCGAGAATCTCGTGTGAAATCTTACACCGTCGTACGTACGTACCGCGAACAACATTCGATAACGGCGCCGAGCGTCGCGACCAATTACAGTAACGCTACACTCCGAAGGTCTCTCGACTGAAAATTAAATGAAAACCTTGCCATTATTTCTTCACAGCCACTCTCGAACGCTTGCCTTTCTTCGTGCCCGAATTGTCGTAACTAGAAAGTTTCAGAAAACTTAACCGCTAGAAAAAAGCCGGACAAATTTTTTTCCTTCGTTAAGTTCTTGCCAATTACATTTCTCTTTTTTTCCACGGAAATTATATTTGTCCCAGTCGTCTAATCGCGCTGGTCTCTCGTAAATCGCGAGAGAGGAAGGCCAATTGTTGTTGGCGCGCTTGACGAACAGCTGTATCGAGGATAACAATTACGATAACCGATTGTTACAGAGGCGCCGCTTCGTCTCGTCTTAAACGCGATGTTTCGTCAATACTCGAACACATTTCCCGGCGACGCGCTGAAAAGAAAGGCGCCGCTCTTGTTCTCGGCTACTTGTATTATTAAGATATCTCTTTCTTCGCGCCGCAAGGAGAAACGGATCTTCATTGGCCCGCTTATGTGTATTTCGCGGAATAAAGATCCGTGTGCGTTTCGTTGAAATCCCCCAAATATATATATAACGCGACGTGAGTTGCACTTTTGTAACAGGATCTTTCTTTTCCGGTCCTGCTGTGACGCAGGGAAGACGAACACGGACTACTTAACGTTATCTTGGGTGGCTGCTTGTCCGTTCGCATCGCATTCGAAAATAAAAATGGCATTGTCTTTTTCTTCTTCTTCGTCTTCTTCTTCTTCTTCTTGACGGCCACGCGGAAGAAGAATCCTGTTGGTATGGGACAAACATATTTTTAAAATTCTGTTTCTAGAAAAAGCGAGATATACACACGAGAGAATAATAATTTATGCTAAAATTATCCTTTTCTATGGGTAATTACAATCAAATTGAATTTTATAGTTTCCGTCCGTTCGTAAAATTTACTGAAGAGATATTTAATATTTCTCTCTCTCTCTCTCTCTGTATATGTCTTTTTCCGCGTTGGCACACATTATCGACGTGCATAAAACCTTTTCGACAGTTTAATGTGCTAAACATTCCCCGGGAATAGATAATTTCCGATAAGGTGAATTTAAGTAGTCGTCTATTCGGATTTTATTGTGGACATCTTTCTTTCTGTCTTTCTCTCTCTCTTTCTTATCATCCATAAGTATACTTAGACGCGTTTATTTTCGTTCTGCTTAGTGAAGCCGTTCTCTGTCTCTCGAAGCATTTTTGTCACAGCTCTTCAGATAATTTAAATGTTTATTATTGCATTGGATGTACCTCAAATATTTTGTATCTTCTATTTTTTCATATTTCTCTTTGTATTTCTTTTGCATTTGTTCTGTATTTATGATCGAATTTTGTTTGTACTTACTTTTTGTTTACCTATTTTGTTTACCAATTTGTATAATGGCTATGCACTCGAGAAGATTGTATCTCAGAGTGCCAAATGCTTTCTCTCTCTCTCTCTCTCTCTCTCTCTCTCTCTCTCTCTCTCTCTCTCTCTCTCTCTCTCTATCTGTGTTAGAAGCCATCTCCGATACCGAATAATTCGCCCGGGTTGACGACGATGTTATAAACGAAAGTGCGGGCGCGCGCAAACAGTTGCGCGCGGTATCGCGCATTCAGGAGACACATAAATTTTATACGACACGGCTATCCGCGCACTTGCGCTCGTCGATTCTCATCGGAGGCTAACTCTGGTGGCTCTCTCGCGTGTGTGTGCATCTAGTGTCCCATAAATTCATGCAGCCTAGAGTATCGTGACGTTAGTAATGCCAGTAGGATAAATCAATCGGAACCTGTGCGCGAGAGCGCCGCGCAACAGCGGAGAAGGGCTATAATAAAATTAAAAACAATTAATCACAACGACAAGGCTCATTATTCAAGGTTTCGTTCATGCGCGCGCCGATCCACGTCTAATTGGCTGCTCTCTCCTTCTTTCTCTTTTATTTTTTCTCCTCCGTCGCCGCAACCTCGCAACTCGCGAACTCTTGTCGACTTTTAATTGGTCACGACGGCTCTTGAAATTTCTGTTCGCAGGCCAGAATGACAGTCGGCCGCGGATATTCTCTCCCAGAATGGACTACGACGAGTGGACGCCGCTGGGACGCGGCGACCCTCTGAAAAACAGTCCGACTTTCGACTACGTGCCGCCGGTCCTCGACAGAGTGCAATACTGGCTGGATTCGCAGCAGCAGCACACGACGGAACCATCATCGAAACGCGACATCCTCGTGCTGGGTGTGACCGCGAAGAAGACCAGCCCGAAAATACCCGAGCAGTTTCTCAAGTTCGTGGACGGGCCTAAATTTACACGTACCTCAAGCCAAGATCCGACTTTGTATAGGAACGACTTCACCGGCAGCATCGGCGCCGAGCCGCCCAAGCTCGTGCGCACCACCAACTTTCGAAACGGCCTGGTCGACTACAGAAATCAGAACAGACTGCAGTCGTTGCCGGCCAATTATTATCCAAATCCATATTATAGTCAGAAAATGAAACCCTACACCATGATGATGCCACCACCGATGGTCCAGAAGGCTGAAACGTCCACCAGTTACGGTATCGGTACGTCCAAGGATAAGATACTTGGTTACGACATGTCCCAGCCGTTCAGTACACAGACGGAGGAAGGTCCTATTCTTCAGGATACGCAGTATTACGGAGTACACTTCAAGGACTACGAGCATTATTCTTCCGCGCCTTCGTCGAGGCCGTACCCTACGTCGAAGCCATCGTCGGATAAAATCGAGACTATCAAAAGCGTCTACGTGCCATCCGCGTCGCAGAGCACCAAGCCGAGATACGAAGCGACTACTGCGTCAACTGTGTCCTTCGAGAAATCAAACCTGATCTACCAATCGACGCAGACTCTGTCCGGTGGGTGGCTCGGCAACAACGGGCCCACATCTTCCTCTACCGAATTTTCGCCAGATGTCAATCAAGTCACTTGGAAAACCGCGGATTATTCGAAGGATCACTACGAGGTCGATCATCACGCCGCAGCTTCGTCCAATCACGAGGTAGTCGTCGGTCAGAATGCGAATATCATCGTAGACGGCACCAACAATGAGAATGAAGAAGTGGTTGTGGGTCAGAAGGAGATTAGCAGCGAGACAACGTCTTCAACGTCTGAGAACATCACGCAGACGTCTCCCGCTTCTGTCACGACGGCGGATTCCGCTGAGCAGAAAGAAGACGAAGCTGTGACCGACGCGGAGTCTTCGCAAAAGATGCACATCGTAGTCGCAAACTCGCCGTCCAGCATTGCGGACTTGGAGACGCACAAAGCGAAGAAAGGTCCGGTCGCCGTGGTAATGCCGACGAACTACGTGGAGAAGAACGCAACTTCGAGTTCGGACCCACCGACTACGCTCCACAACAACGCTTGGGAGAACCCCGTTACGTCCGAGATGACGAAGACGACTCATCAGACATCGAAACCTCAATCCCAACCGATGAGGAACGCGGTAACGAGTCTACCGATCTTGACGGAAGAGGATCGTCAATCTAGTTCCTCCGTGCCGAACAGAATAATGCCCTCCCCGCAGCTTCCCCATCAGTCTCCGTCGTCTTCCCCGATGATGCCTCCAAGACACATGGTAAACTCTCCGCACATGTTCCTCCCGCCGCAAGCAGTTTCCCAGTATATGTTGCGTAATCAGAACAGACCAAATCATATGATGCACTTGATCGGCAATATGCGTCCCGGTTTTCGGCCTTCCTCGCCGATCTCGATGTTCCACATGTCGCCGCCCATGACGCAGGTACACGCACTACCTATGAAGGGAATGATGGCACAACCGAATATGGAACAACTTCATCAACGACCGTCGCAGCCGTTCTCCGTGACGTTCACCAGTCCGCCGTCACCGCCGACGACTCTTAACGCACAAGCTACCGAATCTGATGAGCAATCGGTCGATCATACGTCTCGATTACCGACAACGACTGCAAATGCGATGACCACCTCGCCGTCGTTAGTGTCATCGTCGGTAGAATCGACATCCACTATGGACACCGTGGATCATCAAGAGAGCACGAGACACGATCAGTCGCCATTGGTGAAGATCTTCAGCACCGAGAAGACTACGCACGTTCCATCCTCGACAGTTCCTCCCCGAACTACAACAGCTCCGAGCTTGACCACCGATCCGATCTTTTCTCACTACAAGCAACCGGCCAAACCAATTCGCGGCCCGATGTATCTCATTATTCAAGGTCACTCGAAGGTGAAGACTTACAAACCCACAGTGAACAAGCACGGCGTGCCGGTGGAGAACAACGAGATTGTGGAGAGCGCGACCGAGCGTCAGCTGTCAAAGCTGGATCAGCTGATTCACGAGAACACGAAGAACGGCATCGTCGATCTCGCTGCCGAGAAGAAGAAGTTGGAGGAGAAGGCGCGCGCCGAGAAACAACGTCAGTTACTGCAGCAGGAAAGCCTGATAAGTCTGGTCGAGAGCGGCCTAAGCGGCTTCACCGTGTCACCTTCGACAAAAGACGAGCATCGCGCGTCCAAGTCGGTCACGAGCATCGAGATCAATTAAATGATTCACCGATGGCTCTCCTGTCGAAGAACGAAGGCAGGACGCCTCGCAAGATAGAGCATTCCCTTATTGCGTGGCAAAGCTATAGCGCAGGGATAAATAGCGAAAGTAGAAAGTAAAAAACTCGCTAGGAGAACGAAGTATCGATTTATTCCGTAATCGTTGGGTGAAAAATCGATTGTCGCCGGATATCCGAGATAAAAAAAAAAAAAAAACACTGAAGGTTCACACAGCAAGATCTCGTGTAAACGAGATTTTTTTCCGAGCTGTTCAGAGCTATCCGAGAGATGGATGCAACTTTAAAACACTGGCAAACGAGGTGTCGGAAATTTACGTTATTATTTTGTTTATTGTTCCGTGATACTGAGTGCCTTCATACATTTCTTCTTTTTTTTTTTTTTTTTTTTTTTTTTTTTTTTTACTCGTCGCTCTTGAATAACACGAGCATTTTCTAGATTTACAAATGATAATTAAATTACACAATATTACGCAAAAAACAAATATTTATTATTAGTAATTTCAATATTTATTAATAATTTATGTAAATTATGTCGAAATAATTTATTACGCAATTGTTGTGTACGTAATTGTATAGTGATGCATATATATTTTATATTATAATTATAAATAATTTAATTTCCACATAATTTATTATATTTATATATTTCGCTTAATATAAGTCACTTATTTATATATATATTTATTTTATTCATATCTCGCATACACTGTAAAAGAGGAGGATTCGTTAAAGTTTCGCAGTAATTGTTACAATTATTAATTTTGGCCGGCGTCGAGGCTATAACGTGCGCAACAATCGAGAGGCAATTAGCACGACGCAACTAATAACATCTTTTTTTTTTTTATTATTATTATCTTTGTCAATAGCTCACCGCCGCGTTTATACAGATGGTCACAAATTTACACAAATTTACACGCGTTCCGAAAATTTTCGAACAATCCGAAAGTGATGTTTATCGCATAAAAATGTATATCTCGAAAAATTTTATACATTAAATTATTATATCTCGCAATTTATTCACCGTGCTTGAAATTTGTGATTGTTCCGAAATTATTTTTTTCGTAATCGCGTGTGTGAGCAGAGCATTTACAATTTTATTGCGTTTTTTTTTCTTTTTTTTTTTTTTTATCCGAGATCGACGATTGTCACCTCGCGGTGATGACCATCTCTCGCTGTCAACAGAGGCTCAACCAGACAGTTTTTGACCTGTCACGCTTTCATCCACGATGAGAAAAGCGCGCCAATTTCATATGTGCCAGTATACATAACATTACATAAATATATATATACATAAATAAATATATCTATAGAAACATAATTACATTATACATGCGCGTGTGTCACATGCGCATCTGCATGCAATAAACGATCGCTCAGCGATTCGGATCGCGCGTTCGCGCATCCTCGACACGATGATGGCTATCGCGAATGCGGCGAGTGTACGAATCGGTATTCGCATTCCGCTCCGCTTAGTTTACGGCACCACTCAAATCCGCAAGTACGCGCTTGTCGCGCTTTCTTTTGCAATCTAAATATTCAATGTGGATTTTACGATTATATCGCGGACTCCGACTATTTGTTGCCCATGATTGTTCACGGAGCTGTTGTTGAACAACACAAAAAAATCATCCGTCTCGGATCGGTCGATCGCTTATTATATATAATTACGTCGCAAAGCTTACGATCGTGTGTTGTATGCATACAACATTATTTACCGTTTTACGGCAAGTAGTTGAGAAAGAGGAATATGGAATGTCTCAGAAACGGCAGATTTTTCTCAAAGCAAATTTTTATACACACAAGTAAAAAATTGAATTATACTTTCAACCTTTGATTTTGTCAAATTTCCAATATCCGATCGAGCTTTATATCCTAATGTACAAATTTGTTGAACTTAAAACTACGATTAAAAAATAAATCTATCTGCAAATAAATTTACGTTGTTTTTTTTCCGCGGAAAAAAATTTGCATTGTTTCTAAGATATTCCGCACAATATCCAACGGTTATATCGATGTAATTTATAGATTTGGATATTGCTAATAGATTTCTCGTTAGCGTCGTATATTTCTTGTTCTATAATTGCAGAAACGGGATGCGAAAAGGATCAAAAAGTAATTTCTCAGTACTTGAAGAAACGTAGTTGTATTTCTATCTTATTTATTATGCTAAGAGTTGTATGACGCGAATCAATAGCTTCAACGCTCATAACTTTCTCTCTTTCTTTCTCTCTTTCTCTCTCTCTCTTTCTTTCTCTCTCAGACATACTTATTTTAAGTCGATATCCACACTGGAACTTTTCGTTCTCAATTTCCTTTCTTCACTATGCGATATACTTATTTATCGCGAACGTCGTCGCTCTGTAGAATTCAAGTTGTGTATCGCAAAGCCAATCGCCAGCAGCAGAATTTCTCGATTCTCTCGAATCTTTTTCACGTACAACAGTCGTACGTGGTTACACGTACACACACACACACTCACACAGTTGTACGTGTGGCGCGCGTCCTTTTCTTTCACGCGCCACAAATTTCTATTCATTCCCCGAACAAACTTCTTCATCGCTCGAACAATGTCGCGAAGCGTAAAAAAAAAAAAAAATAAAAAACACCGCGAACTTCCGCGACGTATTCGAGATAGAGAAAGAGAGACTCTGGCGACGGCTTCTCTCCCAGTTTTTCCGTTTCCGCGGACTCTCTCGAAAAAGGGGTCATGACGGTTGCCGATTCGAGGTTTTGTAACGCGCTCCGTGTAAAGCATTCCCGTATATACCTTAGGCGCTACAATGTGAAACTCTTACATTAACACTAGTCTTACACACTTTACCAGTTACCAAACATATCGCGTACGTACTAACAGAGCTCTCACACACGGAATACATGACGACTCCCCTTTCGCCTCGTAGCAATCGTAATTAATCGAGTAGTCGAAAGTTGTTATGCTCACTCATGCGCAACATATATACACAGGCATTACACACACGACATATTGAATAAAATATATACATACATATATTACATATATATATACGTATTTATATATAAATAGATGATATATGTGCTCTCTCTCTCTCTCTCCTTCTCTCTCTCTCTTTCTCTCTCTCTCACTCTTTCGGGAGAGCGAGATAATCGCGTCCTCGCGATCATCTTCATGCATTCGATGTTACGTTTTGCACGCGACGTGCATTAATTTTACGTACGATAAATTGTACCTGACGGTCACACACGCGTTCTGTTGATTCTTTTCTGTTTTTATTAAATAAAGCATCTTATTATCGATCCAACGCCTTCTTCGATCCGCCACACCCTTGCAGGAAGCAACTCTCCTGAAGAAGAAAAGAAATAAACTTTCTGCGCTCCGGAAAAAAGCCACTCTTTTTTTTTGCTTTAGATTTATTTTCTGAAAAATACATTATTAAGTATAACATGTACACTTAACTCTTCGCGGACAGACATGGGTCTCTCCCACTTAAGAATTTCAAACCGATGTTAAAATTAATTTTTTTTTTAAACGCTTATCTTCGAAAATATTAGAGATTGTTTTGTTTTGTTTTTGTTCAATGCAGAATCGTTCAAATGTTTGACACACAAAAAAATTTGAATAAATATTGATTTTTCGCGGAGATGTATTCGATTTTAAAGTCGCGTGGGTCTCACAGGCTCAGTCTGTCCAACTAGTTGTCATTTCTGTTCACGAAAGGAAAATAAAATTATATTTTCATGTTTTTATATTACACTTTGAAAGTATTTTTTTATTATTAAAGAGAATACTATTCTTTTTTTTTATTTTTAATACAAAAAAATTATGAAGCACGTGCTTTGCTACTTAAGTCAGTTAAAACATCTTACTCAAGCGAGTTAGTTCACAGGTTATCTCTCGATATTATATTTATGCGTAATTGCAGTTATCCCATGTGGCTTTATGTAAACGTTCACGTGTAAGTACGCATTGCGTCACGCTCACCAATCGTAAATTACACTCAGCTTTGGTTCAGTCCTAACGGGATGCAGATCTGTCAAAGGAATCCGGCGTGTAGACGAATGTGTGACACATTGAGGATCTACCGCGTCGTCGACGGATGAAGTTATACCGATAACGATCTTACGGTACTCCGACGTATCGTAAATTTCGTATACGAGTGCTCATTAAAAACGCTGTTAAAATCGCCATTGAAATCGTAGCAAATCGATGCGCGTCTCCGCATTCTTCGGGCGGAGAACGTACTTTAAATTTTAAAATCTGCTTTTTAAAACTTTGCTCGCTGATCTCTCCGATTCATTAATTATAAATATTTTTTGTTGAAAATGCAAAAACTAGTGGTGTGAACTTTGAATGTTCGCGATGAATATTACGGAGATCAAAATTTATTGATGTCGCAAAATACGATTGCATCGTCAAAATTAACGCTTTTTGTAAACGCGTAAACAACACAAGCACACGCGATGTGCTATCCCGTATGTAAACTCACCAGCTAATTTGTTTCGATTATCTTTAATTGAAACGGTCAAACTGATACACGGGATTGACAAATTTCCCGAGCGCGGACTAATTGTGTTTGCAGTTTCGCCACACGCGAATTATTTGGTGGTGCTGCAAATTCTGCGATTACTAGTTTTCGTTAAATCTGATTTATGATAGTGAAATAATTTCTTTCTCTCGGAAAATTGGAAAGAGAACCTGTATTTTGCTGATCGTAATTGGATCGCAAGTCATTGATGCATTTGCGATTACAAACTGAATGCGAATGAGAAATTATGATGAAATTTAAAAATCAAATTGCATATTCAAAAAGATTTTCAATGCGAAAAAGATCGTCTTTCGGTTACGATCTCAATTGTCGACGAGAATAGCGAGAGAGCAAAATGGAAATCTACCGAACGCGACTTTCATGAAGAATTCACGAATTCCGAAGATGTCAATTACGATTAAAATGTCAATTACGAGAATCAATTGACTCGAGACGGCCTAAATCGGCAAAGAAAGCTGTCACTTTGCGAATTCAAACCAACGTTTCACTTAATTATGTTCATTTAATTATGCGTACAAAACAGAAGAAATTATGGGGAAGGGGGGAGAGGGAAAGAAAGGGTTAGGGAATCGGACGTGCTGCCAAGGTGGACGAACACAAGCCGAAGTAAAACTCCGAGGAACGAGGTAAGATGGGGGGGAGGTCGCGGTGCATCGAAAGCACGAATTTAAGGTTAATTTATAGCGTAATTTAGTTTCAATGTCGGTAGCATAAATCTCCCGTAGAGGACAGGGGTCTGGGCCCTGGGGGCCGCGTGACGTGGCCACGTCGGGAAAAAAGTCGGCAAGACAAAGAAGAGGAGCGGGGGACATGTAGGTCGATAAATCTGCTTTTTGTTGCTGAAGTTTCAAAATGATGAATTTCAAGTCGGCGCTGTCACATCGCCATCTTAACGATAATTCGTAATATCCTATTTCTTAACGACGACGTGTTTAACCATTTTTTTTTCCTCGCACGCACGATTTTAATTTGTATAAATTAACCGAGAAAACAAAATCGCGCGGCAAATCTTCCGAGATGAAACGCGACGGAGTACGACACTGGTATTATCCGTGACTCGACACGATCTCTCCCACTCTCTCTGTCTTAGTGATATATATTCGTTCTTCGAGAATCTCTTATGTGCTCGAAAGATCATATGTGCTCGGGCGAAAGAGATTCTTTTTCGTTTTACATAATTCGTCCTCATAAATTCTATCAATACTATTCTTCTTCGCGTGCGCGAACACAACCCAACTGCATAACATCGCCGTAAATATATTTCATCTCGCGCAAACTGTAATACCCGCGAAGTTTCTCAGACGAGAGAGAGAAGAAAGATCAATATATATATATATATATACAATATATCGCAAGCCGTACAATAACCAGCGCTCATTTCCTCCTCCGAAGTATCGATTTTATTTACTCCCGTGGACATTCTGTATGTGTTCCTCTCTGATGAATAAAATATGAAATGTGGTACCGCAAGCGGCGGCACCTTTCAGAGTCGATCGTTTACACGCGTGTCGCTCGCCGCCGTCGCCGCCGCCGCGATGAGCGAGCGGCGAAATTAATCATCAAGAAGTAAGCGGTTTAGGATTTGCGTATCCACGGAATTGTCGTTTCTTGAAATAAAACGTCGGGATTCGAACAGACGTAGCCGCCCACGCTCCGAGATTAATCGATGAAGCTTCGAAAGAGGGTGTTTCCTGTCAGGCTGAAAAATTGCGTGATTAACGAGAAAAATGTTCCTCGCAAAAGTTCCACGCTGGGAGCGTGGACGAGGGATCGCGGAATGCCGGTATCTCACCTTCTTCATCACTATCTCGCCCTCCCGCCCTTCTCCGAGCATTAATATTTCTGAAGTGTCCTCTCTCGTACGGGTGCGTTAAGACCTTCTCTCCTGATGTGTACCTGAGCGTCAAGTCCGATTTGACAATAACTGCAACGGGAACAACGAGAACTAACGCAGCAAGAAAAGAAAAACGAAACAAAGTGCAAAAAAATGGTAAGTGTGCAACGCGAACAGACACGCGAGCAAGACGGTCACGAAGCGGCCTGGAAACGGTCTGAAAAGTTTCGCGCACTTTGGAAATAAAAGTGTTTGGCCACGAATCAAGAGATTTGTCCAACAAATTAGAGGCTGTAAAATATATCGGAAACTTTGTTCGGATTGCGATTTAGCGGGAAAGACGCGCAAAATTAAAGCACGATTCGGCGGCTGTCAAAATTCCCTGTGACAAACCCATGTTTCGATTCCATTGTGTCTGGATTTCGTCGAAGGAAGAATTTCCGGTATATTTTATTTACAAGCTCTATTGATCTTCACGCGCGTTTATACAGAAATAATCCTTTTATTTTCACGCAAAGTGCACGAAACTTTCGCGTATTTTTCTCGCTTCTGACGTCATCAATACAAGATGGCCGAGGAATGTATCGAGGAGCTTTAACGTAAAGCGGCGACTTTAAAAATTGAGAAATGCCGTTCGATTTTTTTTCCCGACGGCTTTTAAGAGAAAAAATATACACGGACGTTTATTTAAAATTTCTGATTTATTGTAAAAAATTTGACAAGTGACGAAGAAATGAGAAAAGTTTTGACTCAAAAGCGTCCTTCTCTCGATGTAGCAAAAAAACAAAACAAAAACACTTAGCAAAGTGGCACCGAAAGAATATAAAAAAGTTGTTGTTACACATAGGTATGTAATTTAATTTGATACATATCTCTCACGCGAGAGAGAGAATACAAAACAAAATAGAGAAATTGCATTGCCTTTCTCTCGACTTCTGCGCGCATTACGGTTGTCCATCAACATGCTTAAATCTTTTCACATAGCCAGCGCCGTATCGTTCCCGTCGGAAATGACGTCTCATGACATCCGACTGAAAGTGCCGGAGAGAAACAAAGTTGCAGCAAAATGGCGCGGCCAAGAAAGAGAGAAAGGGACGGGGGGGAAGGAAGGGAGAAGAAGTAAGGGAGATGAGAGAAAAGTCCATGGAGAACAGCACCGCTATCTCGTTTCTCTCCTGCTTCACCTTCTTCTCTTCTCCGTCCTTTCTTTTCTTCTTTTTCCGCGCAATCTCTCCCAGGCTTTTTCCGACAAGCTCCACGCCTCGGGATTTGGTTCTCTCGCGCAAAAGCTCGCCATTGTGACGAACCGTCGCAAAATTAAGGATCTTTTTCAAAATCATCGCGCGGCGACGCTTATTTCACTTTTTACCACATCTTCTCACGTTTTTTATATTCAAGTATAAAATGCGACTTGACATCCGCGGTGCGGACGCGAAGATGAGATCAAATTTTATCTGCGTTCGTGCCCGACCTTAAATAAGGCGATTCATATGACGGAAGAAAGAATATCTTTTGAAAGATTGGGAAGAACGAGGGCACAAATTCGCTTTTTTTTCTTTTTTTTTTTTAATCTACTGTCTTGAAGAAAAAAGACACGATAAAATCACGTTGTACACGGAAAATACATTTTATACTAAAATCGTTTTTGTAAGAACGCGTGTCTCGGGCATCGCAAAATCCGCACATTTACGACTCCCATAATACAGGGAATGTGTTGGATTAGGAATGCACGTACGAAGTCGCGAGACCCTTATGGAAGTGTGAAAGCAAGCAACAGTCGCGGCGACGGTCGGCCAGTCGCCGGACGGGAAAGTTATATGTTACGGTGCGGTTAGCCGCGATAAAAGCTCGACACGATGAGCGAATTACGTGGTGAGGAATTTTTTCGGGGTCAAGAGCGAACAATATTGCAAAAGGGCTCGCATCGTGTCGCCGTTGATCTTCCACGACTGGCCTGGGCCGCGTCGCGAAGCGGACGGACCGTTAAAAGCGCCGATCCTGCATCGTCTTCGGCCTCGGCCCCCGACGAGGACAATGCCGCCCTCCATTTTGCCGCCCACGCTTGCGATTTTTCACACGATCAGGACGAAGAAATTCTCCGGCGTGATGAAAAATGGCGGGAACCCTGACGGGACAAGGTTTTTTTTTGCGCGCGGCGCGTTTCTACAGAGAGTTTCGCGAGTATACCGTCCGGCTAATGGATTGGGCATAAAAATACGTGTATCCTCGCGGACGCGCGGGTTTGATTCCAAGCGTGAAAAGTAACTTTCTTTAGAGTGATGATGCATTTTATTCAATACATATACGAGATATGTACTGAAAAGTGAAGTGATCTCGTTGATTTTCCATTCCCTCTCTCGTGTCGATATAGAAGCACTTAATTAAGTTCGAGATAGGGCTTTATTAAATAGAACTAAATGATGTGTGCGCAATTTCTCAGTTTGCAATAACTCAGTTTGTTGTCTAAAGCTCGTACCTGCGGTAAATTTGTTAAATGTATTCCCGCCAGAGTCAGTTCGTTCACGTGGTTGATTATTTACGATCGGATTTATGTGCTTGTTCGATACCTTAATCGGGTACCTTGATATTAACAGATTGATTGGCCATAGCTATCAAACTCGGGGCCGAGTTGTTTCGCCCTTTTTGCGGGTCGACGGCCTTCGGCCATGATGTGGGCCGCGTCACCCGTATAAAAGCATTGTGCATGCTGCCCGGGCGGACGTACAACCGGCTAACTTGATGGGAAAATTTGCGGGAGACGCATGAGAATGCAGTTCTTGCGTCTGCTTTTAAATCCTTCGTGATTAAAAAGAAGAGAAGAAAAAAAAAGAAGACGAGTTTTTCGTTTTCTTTTTACTCTTCTTCTTTAAAAAGTATAATTAATTATCATTTCTTTAAGAAATAATTTTACACTCACTATTAATTTTATAAAACACAGGTACTAGTTTTTTTTTTTTTTTTTTTTTTTTTTTTTTTTTAGGTGAAATTCTATGTAAAATTATTATTTTGTTATTTTTTTACGTGCAACGTAATTTGTATATAAAATTATTATTTTGTTATTTTTTTACGTGCAACGTAAAAAAATAACAAAATAATAATTTTATATACAAATAATATTGTATTTATATACAAATAAAAAATGTTTTGTGATTTTACTCGACTTTACATTTGATTACGTAACACTCCGCAGTTTCGGTTATATAATAAAGATTGAGATCACAGACAAAAACTGGATTTGCAACACTTTATTCGGATGACCGTTGATTTCGGCCACGTGTCAATGTAGTGTCAATGTAGTGTCAGCGCGATGCGCTGACTCATCTCCACTTGTCATCATTTAGTGTCAATCCTGTCGTTCGCTCGCGCGAAATCCCATTCACGCAGAAAAGTGCGACATTGTATGAGGTCGCGGCGGTTTCCGAACTTCAAAAGGGATATTTACAGAGGAGGATGTTGGACGTGAGAAAAAAGTTGCGGGTTTTGGCGCGTCGACAGGTAGATAAGGGACCGGCGAACGGAAAGGTCACGCTTGCCGACCTTAATGAAAGTTAAACCTGATGGCGGATGGTGTGTGTGTTCACGCCATCGCCGTACCGTTATCGGAGTTCGCGTGGGCATTGCAGCCCAAAAAAGCCGAAGTTTACTATTGCTTTATTATCGATCGCTTCTTCGTCGAAAGGATTTTCAAATACAAATCTGTGTGTTTATTTCTATTACTTATTGTATGAAGAAAATATTATCTTTCTCTTTGAATGTTTTTAAATTTATTTACAAGTGTCGGAACGACGTGACAGGTTTCGCTCGTATCGTAGGATATCTATTTCAAACGGAGAGATCACTATAAGCTTCTTAATGTGAAAAATTTCATCAATAAATACGGAGATCAGGTTACACGTCAAAATGAGAATTTACGTCTCGTCGCGATATTCGCTGTAATACCAACATGAATTCTACGGAAGTGTTCCATAACGAATTTTCAAGCTGCTGCGGGCACCTCAATTCATGAGAATCGATCGAACCGATTAAATCTGTGTGTGTGTATATATATATATATAGAGAGAGAGCGTTATATTTATTTCTAGGCGATCTCCCTCCCTCCACTTACCCTCGATGGAAAAAGTCGTCAGGCCATTTGCCATAGAGCGAACGCGCCAGCTGCATCCTGTTGTACTTCCACCTATTCCGAGCGCACCCTCTTTTTCTCTTTCTCTCTCTCTCTTTCTTTCTCCCTCAACTTTTTACAAATGCTCTTCCGAGCAACGTCACTCGAAACGCGACCTATTTTGTGACGTCACTAATTACGTTATCGCGCGAACAACGTTCGAACGGAGCCGAGCAACGTCATCCTGGAAGGATTAAAGCTGCTGCCGCTTATAGTCTGCTCGCTGAAATAGTGAAACTTATCGCTTCAATCTGGAACGTGGTGATCATCTACGGGAAGTGCGCAGACCTCATTGCACTACTCGGGAAACTGGAAACCGCCGGCAAAAACTAACCCAATATCGTTGCCCTCGTACTCACCCCGTCCTGATAGAAAAAAAAAGAAAAAAAAAAACAAAATACCGAGAACTCACGCCTCCGCGGCTTCGCAGCCACATCCTTTTCATCCATCAAGCTTCCGGCACGATTCGTGTACCGCGTGTTTCTCGATTTCTAGAATTCCCGATTTAATATCGGTAGCTGCGCGACCGTTCTTTTCGAATGGTTGCACAGTTGTTTGAAAACCGACACGTACGCAACAACACAGTTTCGCGCGCGTTCAACATTCGACAGTTTCGATGTACAAATCACTCGAATGCTCGATATTACCGTGAAAGTGTGCAGTCTCTTCTGCGAATCCGCGACGCGCTCGTGCAAAAGCTACTTCGTGAGACGTTCGTGCATGCAAATGTCATATTTCAAGCGCGGCGGCAATTCCTCGCGAGAGTTTATTGGCAGTTGCATTTCGAGGTAAGTAAACGAATCCGATCGAAACCATTTTGCGAAAATGTGTCTCGAAACGATTACCGCGCGTTTCGGGACGTTTGACAACGAAATATCAATGTACAAACATTAGATACGTATCGGAAGTGACAACTTCGTATTTCGGGACTGGCGATGAATTTTCAAGGGATGAAGGAAAGAGTTTCTCCCACTGTATTTTCCGCTCTCGTGGAATAATCCAGAAAGTTTTTACAAGAAAGAGAGAAAGAGAAAGAAGTGGAGAATAACTCGGTCTTAAATTGACGTGAAATTCAAGGTAAACGGAATAAGCAATTTTATCTACCCCGATCCACATTTTATTATGTATCAATTGCTTCTCTTCAAGTTCTGCTCGTCAGAGACTTTTACTCGCGTGCGCATAAATTGTGATCATAAATTCTGTTTCGTGCTATATTAACTGCTTTAACACCTCTGGAAAAAGAAAAAAATTTATAATACAATATTACGCCAACCTGATTTCCGCGAAAAATTAATTACACTATATATGTAGGAAATTAGAGCGGAACAGAGCCTTAAACGAACGAGCCTTAATTTCGTTGGTTGGATTTTCATCTTCCTGTCAACGGTTTTTGAAAAACACATCGAGTTTCCGTTCCCCTCGTAATCTACTTCGCGGATGTGAGCGCAACACAGCGTTACGTTATACTTTTTTTCTTTTTCGGGAATATCACAAAGTCCGACGAGTTGGGAGAAAGTGCCATTACGTCGACGATCACATCCGCCGCCAGTCCGTTAAACCGGGTTTTATGCTTATTGTTTCGCGCAAAAGTTGGCCCACGGCCGACGTAAAAAATTGCGTTACGAGCGTCGTCGCGCACAACCGACGCGAGAGTCTCGCTCGCTCGCGAAATTAGCTTGTGAACGCGCGCGGGGCGAGTCGTCTCTTTCATTACCGATTAAAGTCTTGTAAAAACACATGACGACAATAAATCGTCTTTATATTACAGCGCCGCGCAATGAATAACAGTGATCGCGAAGCGATCTTAATGGATATTACGACACGGGTAAACGAGCCGATGGACAGCCGACGAGGCCAAAGAGAAATGTTGCGCACAACCGACGTCCCGTCGTCACGCTGTCTTGCACCCTTGCAGACGTATTAATTACCGTTTCGGGGGAAAGGTCGCCGAGATTCTTTTGATATTATTTCTTTCACCTTGTTAAAACTGAACTGTATTTCTGTAAAAACGAATTAATTGAATGAAAAAATCTATGCAAAATTGCGTGAAGAGACAATTTATTGCAACGTTTGCGCCCCCTTTTCTAAAAGTGATACGTATATCGATCGAGTATATTTTTAACGGTAGAGAAAATTGCCGACGATTCTAACGATTCGATGTTTTTTTGTAAGTGACGGCGAGTTTGTTCGTTGATTTAGTTAGTTTGTTTTCGTGCTTATATTCTATCGGGAGATGTGAATAACAGAGACAGTTTTTCTCTCGACGATGAGTTTATAGAAAATTGATTGATATTTTGCCTTAGAATGTGTTCGCGAGTACGTGTATACGTTAACGATTCGGGCTGTTCGCACGACTGGTGATAAATTAATTTGATTGCGCCGCTCGATATGTAAATTGATGATATAAGTTGATTAAAGTCGTTCAGTACGATAACAGTCTGTATTCCGTGAATATAATTATAATCACGATGATACAATAAACAAAATAAACATGCAAATATATCTATGTACGTATAATTATATATTGAATTATATATATATATATATTAATTCACGTTCATAAATAAGCAGACGTAAGAGAGCCGGTGATGCAGCGGTGATCCCGTGAGGCATATAATTAGAGCGCAATCCCGGGGAGAAATTCGAAGTTTACATTCACTTTAAACTTCTTCGTTCTCTAATGTATCGCGCGTGACGCGAAGAAACTTCACTCGATTAATTTTCACGACGAAACGCTCGGCACTGTTATTCGCGCTGTTACAAATTTCGATGCGCAATTTCTATTCGGTAGCGAAAGATAAAAGGAAAAGTGCGATCGACTCTCTTAACCGATTCTCTTGCCGGATTCGATTTCCTATTTTATAAAACGCGCGAAACAGGTGCAACAATGTGCAACTTCGAAAATACATAAGATGTCATGATGCCTAGCCCGGTGTTATGAATTATTCAGTCTGTCGCAAAACTCGAGATATTTCACCCTTCGTGGACTGACACGGGTCTCCCAGACCCACTCAAAAATTGCGCATATATGTCTCTAGTAAAAATTAGTTTTTTTTTAACGCTCATATTTTCTAACTACTGGGGATTTTTTCAATTTGTTTTTGTTTATCGATTAAAAAAACAAAACAAAATTGAAGAAATATTGATTTTTCGCGAAGATATTTGATTTTCAAGTCGCGTGAGTCTCACAGACTCAATCAGTCCAACTAGTAGGCATTTTTTAGAGTCAGTCCAGATTTAAGAAACAATATCTCTTCTAAGATAAAAAAAAAAACCAAATAGAAACTTAAAAAAAAAAAAAACACTTGCGTACGGGAAACATGCGTACGTAAGCAATTAAATACTTAAACGTCTGCCCGCCGACTTTCATCGCAAAAGCAATAACGCATTTTTCACGACGAAACTGGAATTATTGACGTGCGCGCGCGTCTTTAACGAGGAATGCGCGCGCGTTCACATGTGGTGCGTGTACGTGCGTAACGCTTTGTCGAATGCAGCTAACTGCCGGTCTCTCTTTCGCGGAGTGAAATTCTAGAGAGTGTATACTCGTGTATATATTATACATATGTACATATGTCGGCGCGCGCCGTATACTCGCGTTCGCGCGTATAATTAAGTCCGGAGAACCGACCCGTGAAAGCATCGAAATGTCCGCAAGAAAAGCGGACTATTCCCTCCGTGCAGATGACGCGCGTCGATAATGAATCCGATTAGGCCACCTCTAGAATCTCTGCGACTCAACGACGTTCCATCCATCGGATTATTCGTATTACGCGCTGTACGTGCGCGTGTAAATAAATCTTTTCTGCGGGAAAACCATGTGAAAGGTCTCTCGGAAATTGTGCACTTCTTTATATACATTCTCAAACTCTCTCGCAAAAATTATTTCAATAAATTTCAATAAACTCAACGTATCGTCTCGTGTTCCGACGACTCTCGATGCAATATAATAAAATAAAACTGGTTTTACAACCGAGATAAAACGCTGTGTCGAACATATAACTCGATTTCGAGTTACAAAAATTAGAAACCAGATGTTTGTAACAGAAAAAAAAAAAAAAAATATTAATTTATATCTCGAGACATCAATATTTTTACGAGAGAGTTACTCTGTGGTTACGATATGAAAGAAAAAAATTAAATATTCAACGACTATCTCGTTATCAATAGTCACATTTTCCGATAAAGAAAAAGTTTATCACATCAGGAAGATTGAAGCGACATATTTACGAGCTACGAACATCGGACGTAATGACGTAAAGAGCTTTAAACGAGGTGGTCTTTGGTAAAAATCTCGCGACGATACGAGAACATCGGACGGTGTTGCGAGTTCACGGGCGTGAACTGTCTAAAGCTCGTTACACAGGCGATTAAACTAATTTTCTCGTAGTCAGAGAGCGTGGCAGCTGAGTAATGCGCTTAGCTTCGTGTTTGAATGCACCGCGGAATAGCATCGAGCAAAGGTTTGCCTAGATCGGCGTGTGTATACGTGTGCAATGTGTGTGTGTGTGTGTGTGTATGTGTGACCGATGCGGAAAGAAGAAACGAAGGTCGAGTCGCGCGTCTGAATGGTACGTGAGTTCCAGAAACACACTGACAGCTCGCCGATTCCTCGTAGCGATATCGGCGAGCACAAGCAGGTTGATACTCGCCTCCTTTGCGGCACTCGTTCGAACTCGTCGAATGCTTCCTGTCGCGTGAATAGCGTCGGATTCCTCTCCTCTCGCTATGGCATCTCGCGGAAATGCCGTTGACCCTATAAACTCGGCGAGAAACGCAGGAAGCGAGCGAGCGCACTTTGACGAGAAGTGTCTTTCTTTCGAGAATAATTGCGCACCCAAGATTTTGTCTCATATTGTTGCAGACTTTTTTATTTAAACAAATAAAATTATCTCCAGACGTTGTTCACCTCTGCGTTCGGCGACACGATCAGGTGAAAATCGCTTCGAGAAATTTCGGCGCGCGGTCTCATAATTGTAATGCGATCGATTGTAAGCCTCGCTTTTTGCGCCAGATTTTGCGTCTGTAAGGATTCGAGCTTATGTTTAAGAGCACTGTAGGGGCCAGGGTATAAAACGGCACTGAATTTAACACCTCAATTGAGAAACTTTATTCGCCGTTGTTCTACAAAGTCTTTTTAGAACGCGCGATTACAATTGCCAAAGAGCCACTCTCTTGGCTACTCGCTAGCAATTTACGTGCTCGCCGGCACCTGTTTTCCACGAATCGGTAAAATTCGGCAAGCCTGATTGTCAACGAACGATGTTTACCGGCAGTTCGTTCACGCGAGTCCCAAGTATAATACACGTGTACAGCCGTTGCTGTAAAATATTCTGGAAAATTCCTTACAGTGTCGCACATTTTCAAATCCGCCGAGATTTTACATATATACAGCAGTTTCCGCTCAGACTCTTGATGTTGTCGAGTATATTTCGTCCGCGTGTAAGACACTTCAGCCGGGGTTATCCAATTAGAATGCAACCCAGTTTCGCGACACACGTACGTCCCGCTGTAAATTATGAAGTTGCGATGTGTATACACAATCTAAACCGCGAGACGCGTGGCAGAAGTGTATTATTTTCGTCGTATTGTTGCGACCTTTGTGTGTAACCGTCGGTCATGCATTATCCCCAAGAATCCCCGAACCGCCGTGTTACCTTATCTCTGCGCGACTATTATAGCTGCGAGCCAATATCGATCGTCACAAAAGCCCCGAAAAAAAGAAGGGATCAGATATTTTTATCGATAAAACGGTCTATTTTTCGCCGGTGTAAAAGTTCAAATTCTCACATTGTAGAGCGGACGTCAAAATACTTTTTGCCTAAAATGTCGAAGACGCAAACCGATACCTGCATGTCGATGAGATATTTTGTCGCGAAAAACATTTAAAATTCGTTCGCATCGGACGCGTATTTCGGATTGTCCGTGCGTAATACTTTCCGATACGCGATCCGACTCCTCTTGATTGAGAAGTCTATATTTTGTAATTACCGCTCGTTGTATTTCCCGTCTCGAATTATTCCCGGCTGTTTCGCGACGTTGATATACGACCCGGCGTCGACATTAATGCGTTCATACTGACATTATTGTCCAAACGATGTCGGCGGCAAGAATCGTTCGGTCGTTTTCACGATTGATTACGAGATTTATTTGCGCGAGAGACGACGCGACGCATCGATCGTAATGCGTTGTATATGTTTTTACACACATATACGCGCCGCGAGTATCGAAAACTTGTTGTCGAGCGCGATATCGAACAATAAATTTTCCGCTCAAAGAGCAGAGATGAGTGTTAACTGAGAAAGATGTAAAAAAAAAAAATATTCAATCTTTGACGTCGCATTTGCGCAAATTGAAATATGGACGCCGAAAAAAAAAACGAAGTTTATCGCCGATTTGAAGGATTAAATACTCGCAACATCGTAAACTGTGAACTTCTGTCGCTTCGTTCGTCTGCAGGTTTTTTTTTTTTTTGCGAAGTTTCAGCGAGAAGAAAAAAGACCGGCGATACGTCGCTTCCGCGTCGGGCTAAACGTAATATTTCGACATCGCGAGATACAATGAGCGGAAAGTTATTAACTCGACTGGCCGCGAAATCGAGAATGAAAGAAAAGAAGCGACCCAGAGCGAGGCAGATCGATAATCGAAAGCTATGGTACAATCTGCCGACTTAAAAAAAAAAAAAAATGAATTCACGCTGTCATGCGCACCGACGAACGACGCGTCGGTGAAAAGTAATATCGACGATGATCATAGAATGTAGCGCGCGCGCGTTCGAAATTGAAGCTTTAATCATCTCTCAGATACCGCGGAAGGAAAGACTACCGTTTTCTCCTGACGGGATTATTAATCAGGTTCGCATCTCTAGCGCTATTGCCGCGCCATAGCAATGTCGGGTGGTCGATTCGTCTCATCACGTTAATTGATTAAACGCCATAGCTCGTCTAATTGAAAACGAATGTGTGTGTCTGTGTGTGTGTGGGAAACGAGAAGCACATATCATTCGTCGGAATACTTTGGTGTGTAGTCTGACTCTTTCAGAAGTCTCCACGAAATCTCTCATCTATTCACGAAACAGTCCAGAGAAAACCGAATATTTCACTAACAAGAGAGAGATAAAGAGAGAGAAAGAGAGAGAGAGAGAGATGCGGTAATAGGAGTCGCTCTAATTTCTCTACATGCACATCAATTTTCATTAATCTCGAAACGTACGAAATTTCATTGGCTTGTGTTTCGTATTTCGAGATCTCCGCATGAATATTTCAGTCGGGTTTAATTCGTCTTACGATCTCGAGTTATATTTCCGCCGACTGACTTCGTTATATCGCTATGTTATATCAGCGTAATTAGCAGTCCGGCGAGATTGCGTTGCTACAAGAATCTACGAGAAGCTTAATATTAGGATTTAGCCGAGTGCGCCGGTTAATGCATTCGGTTTTGGTGAGATCGCGGATAATGAACTGATGCGCGATTGTGTTTATGTAAGTTTGCTCGTTTGCAACGCGTAGCGATAGATCGATTTGTGGAAAAATAAAATCGTCTTTATGTACGTCATATATCAAGAGGCACGGTACAGTAGAACTACAGTAATTTCGAGCACTACAATTTCGACTTCCCCTTGATAGGCGGGGGCCAATCGATCGGTTTCGAAAAATAATCGTCTTTATGTACATCATATATCAAGAGGCATGGTACAGTAGAACTCCAGTAATTTCGAGAACTACAATTTCGACTTCTCCTTGATATAGGCGGGCCAATAGTTTTCCCCCACTATTCATGATTCCTCATTATTCTTGAGTGACTGCGCAACTGTATCTTTCGTCTCTTGCTATCAGTTGGTCGCTGGAAGTGGAAGAAAATGGAAGGGGAACAAAATAATTTCGAATTCTAGAAAGAATCAGTCCCATGTGCTCGAAATTACTGGAGTTCTACTGTAATTTCGAGCAC
>QVOA01000508.1:0-41479 GCA_014825685.1 Pseudomyrmex cubaensis
AATTATATAATTATATGTAA
Source organism: Pseudomyrmex cubaensis (assembly GCA_014825685.1). Classification (NCBI taxonomy): domain Eukaryota; kingdom Metazoa; phylum Arthropoda; class Insecta; order Hymenoptera; family Formicidae; genus Pseudomyrmex; species Pseudomyrmex cubaensis. The sequence continues at coordinate 21 of QVOA01000508.1, forward strand.
CATTACAGAAAATAAAGGATGTGTTATATAACTTGTATTTTTCGGTCAATATGAGCCATACGTTGGATGTAATATACTTTTAAATATATGACATCCATATAAATTCTTGCATATAATAGACTGAATTGAATTATACTTAAACATTCATATTGGATGAGTGGTTAGCATCATACATGTAATATATAAGAATGTAGCAAATCTAATTATATAAATTACATACAATATATAAAATATGTAATACTTTTTTATCCTCCCATAATATTTACAAAATCTATTGCAAGACACTGGCCAAGAGGTGAATCGGATCTTTCTCATTCTGTAAACACTTTACCTGTCAATTCAGCTACAAGACACTAGTTTCTGGCAACTCGTTATTTTATGCTATAGTTTTAACCTTAATCCATTTTTTGTAGCCAAATCTAGCAAAACATGCCAAATATTATATTGTATATTTATATAGAGTAACAAATTTAAAATGTCTACATAAAAATGGATAGGATATTAAATTAGAAAACTATAAGGACTCTGATTTATATAATTACTTCTCATTATTTTCCAACATTTACATTTCTAATGTCAATCTGGAACTGTTATATCAGAAGTCTATAAATGTATTATCTACATAATATATTCACTTGTGTATATTTAGATTACATTTAAGCAATCTCTCAGAATAAATACAACTGTCTGTGTGGAACAAACAGCAAGGTATGCAACTGTAAACCCAAATAGTATCTTGTCTGACTTGCCACCTGCCAAATATACTGGCTTGTCAATTACAGACTGAAAACAAAAGAGAATAATAATGACAATTGTGCGTTTTTAAACAGTAACAATATTATGACGGAAAGTAAGACCAATGTATGTCACTTGCCTGGAAATGTTTGTATTTAGCCCAAAGTTTTGGGTCAAGAGTAGGTGGTTTCTCTGGGTCAGTAGAATAACTGGCTGAAGATGTAACTGCAAGTGGTCTTGTTTTAGGGGTGTCATAAATTACGACTGGTTCTGCTTTCTGTAAAGGAACAGGTGACTGAAAAGTGACAAACATTTTTACACATACTTCTTCAGAAAAAATCAATTATGTTAATAACTACAGAACAATCTCATTGTTACTTTCTGTGTAAATTATATGTTTATCTTTTATTACGTTCCAACAGAGGTATCAATATTATATCATATACACATAACTGCGCATAACAGCAAGAGACTTGGGTACAGATAAGAAACATGGCCGAATCGTGTTCGATAATCAGATAACATGAAGATCGATTTCGAATTCCGCGAGTTCGGAGAAACAGGACAATAATTACTGTAGCCAATGTGATTCCACGGGAAATAAATGACTCTCTATCTCAGATATTGTTACAAAACACGAAATACACTCGCAGTTCACTTATACACTTGCTTGAGAATGTCAGAGACTTGTGATAATAAAACTTTACACCTTACATTCGATAGCCAAATATACAGAACGGATTGCGTGTTTTTCCACTTACAAGAGGATACAGCGGTTGAAAATGGGTAGATGGTTTTAATCTACCCGTTAACGAGTTAAATCGGTAGAATGGCATTTTCGTTGTTGCGCAACCAACGTTACCGACGACTTCGTCTGCTTCTGATCCAAATGGCCTCACTGGTGGACTTGTACTAGACTGCTATAGTGTATGCGGAACGAATTGGAGTGCGGTCAAGACTCGCTGCAAATGTTTCGAAACATCGTTCTATCTTTATTCTACATTTAACGAGGAATAAAGATAAACGATGCTTGGGTCGGCTTCACAAACCATTACCAATTGTCAAGCTAATCGACCCAAATATTAGCTGTGATTGGTCAATTCTGCTAAACAACTAACGCGATTGGCCAATTCCAACAGAAGAATCGGTCGATTATATTAATCTATATACACACACAATGGAAGAAGCTGTGAAAGCAACAAAGCAATTTGGAACCACGTGACCACACTTCAACGCTGCAATGAACGTCCCATGTATGTACTTATCTTAAAATTGGAGAAGCCAATGTTATAAAAAGATTAATGTTATAATAAAAATGTTGTAAAGAGAATTTTGATATTTTAATCATTTAGATAAAGATTCTTTTTTTCTCTTTGGCTCTTTGTTGTAAGACGTTACTATTTTAATTTTTCACAATATGAATTTTCCTAAACTTACGTCATTATCCTGCCAGATATCATTATCCTTCAATCACGTTTGTTCCACAACACTTGCATATACATAATGTTGCATTTCATTATATGTGCATATAATACTTGATACGCGTTTTTCACAGATTACGTTTCATTTTTCAGTTTTGATGAACAAGTTTATATAAAAATATTTATCTATCTTATTATTTTAAAGTTTATTTTTTGTTATAATGTTATAGCAAGTTTGTGTTCCACTACGTTACAAATACCTACGATTACATTCTCGTAACTAGCGCACTCTAGCAAGGATGTTTCACTACACATAAGGTTAGATTAGGTTGTGCTTGCAGAGTTTCTAGAAGTATTCTGTATGGGAGAAGGTATTGTTATTTATCACGTATAATGATGTTTTTTTGTCATTTAAGTATAAAGAATGTAAGAATTATTGAAAAAACTATATGAGGCACATTAAAATATTACCATTAACTTTACTTTCAATACTTGTGCATGTTGAAACATGAGTCACTCTTTCTCTGACTTCTGATTCTTTTCATTGAAATGTACTTTGGATTATATAACAATGTAAATTTTGTTTTTATCCTAATTACAACAATGTTTTCTTTGATTTCAGGTAATCTTTGTCATAAGAGAAAGAAAATTGTTGTCAACACAGAACATTATCTTTCTTAGTAGTCAATGGAGGAAAATACCTGTTATTTCGGTTATATACACATATATTTTGTTTCAGTTCAGGTATGGTTTATATTCTAAAGCTAAAGTCATTCTTAGACACAGTGGATGTACGTTGCAAGATATTAAATTTCACACATGTGATACAAAGCCACACAATTAAAATATCTAGGATTTTCTTAGTTTGCTCAAGTATATACATATATGCATGAATAGCATCACAGTATGTTGCATTATAATAGACTGCAACAGAAATGCAAGAAGAGAATACATGTGTGTTTGCTCAGACATGTCTTACTTTCAAGGACATTTTTTATAATTTATATATCAAAGTGTACATACATGTATACATGCATCTAACTGTGATACATCTTGCATTATATCTATTTAACATACTCTTGAATATGTTTCAGGATCTCTCAGCATTGGAAGATCTTTAATTTGGTCCTTTCAAGAGAATAACATGCATTTATAGAGACCTGTGCAGCATTATGTAATTCTGTGTAATAAGTACAGCAGGTTGACTTATGAAAACAATGGTATTTTGACTTGCTAATATTATGTTAAGTTAAAACACAAAAGTGATCACGAGTCGCGTTTTAAATATTGACCAAATATTGCTTGTAATCTAGTTAATGTTAAATCGTTATTTAATATATTGAAAAGAAGTTTCAAGTATTTTCCACCGTGGCGACTCTGTCGTGTGCTATTTTATCGACCGAGCAGGTAGTTGTTGGCATGTCATGGCTGATGTGTGCAGCTTTGTGATTTATGATAATGTGTTAATGTATTCCATTTAAGAAAATACAGCAGACATGCCACAACAAATGTCTCTGGTAAAGTATCAATCACATACAAGAGACAATAGATAGCTGTGTTGACTTTGAGTTTCATAAATGTGAACAGCTGTACTTTACATTTGTGTTGATCAATAGATATCTGTGCGTATAAAAGAAAGTTGGTAGACATTTCCTGTGATTGTTTATTGATTGTATTGTCTCGGTTAAAAAAAAAAAAAAAAAAGAATAAAATGTAATTACAATGTTCAATTTGTTTGAAATTATTAATTTGTGTTTTTTCTTTTTCAGGATGTCAGTACATTGTATTCACCAAAAAATGTGCCAAGGCTGTTCAGGAATCATAGAATTGAAAGTCAATGGGGACCGCATTATTATGGAGCTGTAAAATCGGCTGTGTTTATAAGATTCTGCTTTCCTTACACGCCAATAGAACCACCGGTAACTCTGAGTGAGGAATTTATGGAATCAGATTCACTTTATGTGTGTGATCAGTGCAAAGATTGGTAAGTTCGTAACAGTATGAATTTTGGAAGTTTGTGATTTAGTTGATCACTTAAAATTGCGATAATTTTTATTTCAGTTTCCGTTTCAAGAGCAGCTTTGAGGATCATGTTAAACGGCGCTGTTATATCTTGGGGTTTTGGTGTCAAATGTGCTTCATAACTATTTGTACTCACAAAACCACAACAAATACAGCATGTCTCTTATGCCTAAAAAAAGACAGTGACAGACGCGCATATTTAAGGACGAGAGGGTTTACAAAGAATCAGAAATTGGGAACAATGAAGGTATTTTATAACCAGTGCCAATTTTTCAAACATCTGGAAATGCATAAGTGCAACTCAGTGGATTTGGGTAATTTAATTTTAATGCCTTTACCTGTTACGCTGATGGACAGTGATTGGTCTCCCGAACTTGAGATAGCGTGCGAAGCACTTATGGAACACACATTCTTGTCTCGTATACACATTAATGATTGGTTAAGAACGTATAATTTGGAAAATACGTGGTGGAAGCTAATCAATGACGAAAGCGACAATCTAATTTGTAAAGTTATCAAAGGTTACAAGGGTCGACAAGTATTTAAAACGTTAGAAGAGTCGGATCATTTTGCTGATTCTACGTTTATTGATGCTCTCCTTCCTGAGAGCACGTGCTCTCTCAATAATGAATCAGCTAATCACGTAAACACTGAGACAAATAATAATTCTGGCAACACATCAGAGAATGAAGATAATCCCTGTACATCAAATGGCATTGCTTTCGTAGATTGCGGTGAGGCTGCAAAAGGCTTCGTTCCGGAATTCACAAGCTACATACCCAGAACACGGAAAACAGTTGTCGCAAAATCACAGCAAAAAACAATTATAAAAAAAATAATAACTGTGAAAGATCTTAAACAAATTGAAAAACCCAATGTGAGTGGTAACTATACAAATGTTATTAGTCTTAGCAATTCTGATCAAAAGTTTACCGTTGACGGATTACCCGAAGGTGCTGCTGTACGGCAATGTACAAGTTACACAATAGCACAGCCGTTGTTGAAGAAAACAAAAATCGATGACAAATCTAGACAAAATACTGACATTATCAATCAAGTTCTGACAAACAATCATCCATCTGCAAATAATATTTCCGCCAAGACTTCGATAACAAATAATAGTTCCAATATTGTTCAAGATTCCAAAATTGTAAATATCTCTTCGATAATCGATCAGTTTTCGCCTTCTCTTGCTTCTAACAACAATAACAACAACAACAAAATAGTTGTTATTGAACATGACTCACATAAGTTACTTATTAGAAACATTGATACAGTACCGATCAAAAAAGTGTCATCCAAATCAAATAATAGAAATACGAACGTGCCATTACAAACGTGTAATACAAAAATTGTGAACAAAAACGATTGGCAAATGGTGATAAGAAATAACAAGAAGTATCTCATTAAAATGGTAAAAAATACTGCAAACAATGTAAACAAATCTAATTTACCGCTTGTACCGAAAACTATTAAAAAACCATCCGACAATATTTTAACAACAAACATTGATAAAAAGACGTATGACAAAGCTGGGAATAACGACATAGAGCAGATGGTATCTTCTCCCAGTAATATCGCTCATTCAACACTTCCATCTTCCGAGGTATCTGTAAGTTCCGTTCAGAAGTCTACTAAAACTCCAACTATGTCTCAATCACTACAAAAGAAAAATATCAATCCTTCTAACGTTCCTTCGGAGAGAGTGTGTTCGCTATCAGATTCTAAATTCAACACGTTAGAAACAGTAATAATTGGGCTAAGAGAAAACCACTTTTACATGCAAGTACAAGTGCTAGATCGTACTAGTGTAGATCGTAATATTCGAAACTTCACCGATAGAATATCAAGTTATACGCATCAAATGATAAACAACTTTAATCAGCTAAATGTCCCCGAGTTACAAGAACGCTTGAAACACTTGGAAAATGTTAAGGAAGAACTCGGGACGGTTTTGGACTTTACTCCAAGGGACATTATTCTTAATGAAAAACTAACAAGGGTCAATACTCTGCAACAGATGTTGGAAAAATGTCTCGAAAAGGAAAGTAACAATGATTCTAAGATTGATATAAAACCAGAGAAATACGTCGATGTTAAGTTAGCTGAATGGGAAACGGAAACCTCGAAGAAAAACACGCGATGTGTGAGGTGTAACAAACCGAAAAAACCCGATATGTACATTCCCGGATTTTCAAAATTGCCCAAGAACGATTACGACTATTGTCTTTGTTACAAATACGTTTGTCACGAGTGTCAAACGTACGAAGGTGGTATGCCACGGTTTACCGCGCATCGAAACTTTCACAAGCAGAGCCCACCATTCGTCTGTCCGGATTGTTACACTCGTTTCCCGTCCGCCACTTCGTTGGAGGTTCACACGTGGACCGCTTGTTTTCACACGCTGAGAAAGCATTTGTTTTGTTGCAAAATTTGTAACATAGACGGTTTCAGAGACATGGAGTCGATTACCAGGCATTTCGTTATCATGCACAGCGACACGAAAACTGCTTGCGATCTTTGTTGGCTGGTGTTCCCTACGTACAGCGAGTGCGTGGAACATTATTCGAAGGAACATTCGACGCGGCACGACCCAATACGATTGGTAGTATGCAAAATAAGTAGCGTCGCAGTACGTTGGGAGAATTATATGTCGTACTTGGAAGATTTTCGTGGAATTCGAAAGTTAACTTTTTTCAAGTGTCCTTTCTGCGCATTGATAACTGTAGACAACAAACACGTTGAGTCGTTACTAAACAATCATCTTCGAACTCACCATTTTGAAAGAATGGCGAAAACTATTAGTAGGGAAGCCTTTAATCACATTTTTAAGGTGAAAGTTGTAAATGGTAAAAGATACGCACGCAAATTGTTACCTAACAATACCGTGATGCCTAAAATTGTTAATACCCGGACAATCTCTTCGGAAATCTTCGAGTGTAGCTCCACAGACTCCTTGCTCGCAAATTCCGATGACTTCAGTAATGCAAATGCAACAGATACAGCGAGAAACGACGATGGTGAAAAAAGGGAAGAATCGTTGCCAAAAATTTTGAACGTTATTTCAATGGCCGATATGAAACCGACGATCACAACTGAGGAGACAATTATTTTACCTACAGAGAACAAATATAAATTTGAGATCAAATCTCAATATCTTCAAACTGACATAGTTGAAAACAAAAAACCAGATCAGTGTAAAGAAGTAGAAGAAACGCCAATGGAAGTAGATGCCTCCAAGTTCGAGACTGCGGGAGAGACTGAAGCGACAAAAAAGTCCGGTACGATTGACAGTGAACTTGTTACTCTTCGCATTTCCGAGAAACTTTCATCAACGGACGTAAATGATATTTGCGTAAATTTACCGAGCAAAGACGATTCGAATTCCAAGCCCGAACCAAATACGACGTCACGTATAAAGGTGGTTGACTTTAGAAAGATCTGCAAACCGGATGTTACACCGTTCATTGACGAGATGCGCGAAGCGCGATTGGAAGATACAAACTCAAATTCTCATATTCCCAAGCCTCCTCCGCTTACGAAGATCCCGCAACACACCGTAGAAGCGAACGAGCCGAATAACGACTCAGAGAACGTTGCGAGGTCGCAGAATCTTCTTGTTCCGACAGTTGCTAAACCAAAAACGCGTATTGCCATACACGGGACGCGAGACGGAGATGTCGAGTATACGTGCCATTTGTGCACCGAGCGAATTAATACTTCTTGGTCGATAGTACGAAAGCACTTTGACGAGAAGCATTTGGATGAGTGTACATTGGCGGCTGTCGCTCCGCGAGTGTCGCGAATGTCATCGGACTTTATCAATGGCGGCTACAAGACATTTATCTGTGGAGAGAAGCGGAAGGCGGACAGCACATTAGGGTCTGGTTTCCTCGTGCCCAAGAAGAAGCGGCGATGGGCGACGAAAAGGCACGAAACAGAAAAACCCACGGGATTGTGCGTGGAACAGGAAACGGCCGAAGACGGTGAAGGTAATTTTAAATGTAAAAGATGCGATCAGCGATGCATCGACATGTCGAATTTGAGAGAACACATTGCCACCAGTCACCGAATAAAGAATAGTTATTTCATCTGTCTGGAATGTGGTGAGAACTTCATGGTCACGCCCAGTCTGCAGATGCATCTTAAGGCTTTTCACGGTATAGAGGATCCTATCAGTTACATGAATCAAAATCCTTTATACGCTCCCGGTGCCGGTGGCGATTCGGAAGCGGAAGGAAAAACGGATAATCAATGTTACGTTTGCAAGGCGATATTCGAGGACAAAGCTGCGGTGGACAAACATCTGAGGGTTCACGGAATGGCTTTTCTGAATCGCAAAAGGATAGAGGCAAGAAATGCTCAGAAGAGTCCGGAAAAGAAGATCACAGAAGATGATAAACAAGTCGTGATCAAAGAAACTCCCAAAAACGTCGTGAAACAGGAGAAACCGTTGGAAACGCTTCTGGAAAAACTTACTGTGAGTAGTTGCACGTATCTTCCTCAAAAATTATATTATATTAACGACTAAAACAAGTATCAAAATTGGACGTTGAATTTTTTCAGGCGGCGATATAGCTATCACAGAATGGGAAAACAGAAGAAACCGGTATTTAATATAATAAGGTCATCAATTTTGTTCTTTCGATTATTTTCTTTATATATATATATTATTATATACATTATATATATATATATATATATTTATATATATATATATATGTTTATATATATGTATAAGTATACATATATAATATATATATATATGTATATATATATATATATTTATATATATATTTATATATATATATTTATATATGTATATATATTTACATATATATATATTCAATTCTCATTTAATGATATATGTATATCATTCGTCAAAATTATTGAGTTAGTAAATCGTATTGTTTTTCTGTAATAGCACACACACACAAATTACGCAATTCCGGAGTTGTACAAAGTTGTTGCAATCTTACGTGTACATATTAACGACGAAATTTAGTGGATAATGCACGAAGAACTTCATTGTTATGCACACCATTATGCAACGAAGTGATTTTGATCAAGATTCGTGAATACATTTGGTTTTGTATTACATAAATATATTTTGTTATATTGAAACATTGTTAGGAACAAGTTTTAATTAATGTTTTCGTAATACATGTACAGAAGATGGCTCACTTAAGAAATGTTGTATTTCTCACATTTTATGTACTTCACTCTATAGTTTTTTTTTTTTTTTTTTTTTTTTATTTTGTAATCTCATAGCATAAACAAATATAAGACAGAAATCAGCACGAGAAGAGAATCGATATAATTTCAGACGATAAAGAAATAAAGTAATCGAAGACTAGATTGTACAAAATTATAAATTTGTTTTACTGTTTTAAAAGATGAATTTATTGTAAAATGGGAAGGTTAGAAATTTTATATTTAATACACAAACACACACACATCACATAAATGTGCATAATGTATATATGAGATGTTATATATTCTGAATACAAATGTGTTATTTCTAGATATAAAAAAATAGCGTCGATATCATAAGAAAAAGCGCGTATTGATTTAAAACGTGTTTTTTAACAAACAAAATGATTAAATCAACACGTCTTTCACATAACAGTAAACAAGTTTATAAACGAATTAATTGTACAATATATTGTTGTATATAGTACTGTTTTATGAGAAAAAATAATGTCGATTATGGTTTGGTTTTTGCTCCTGAATATTTTTCTTTTAAAAAACATTCAGTTGGAATAAGTAATATTGTGCATGTCGAGCGATCGTGTGATGACGTAAATTGTCAGCGACTGACAATTTTAAGACTGATTTTAAGGAAATGTTTCTGTGTTTCTTTCCTACTTGTCGTATTTTAATATTTTTCTATTAGACATTTGATTCGGGATTTATTTTTCTCATGAAACATAAAAATTAATTGTAAGCAAAATATTAGGCAAAAGAGACATAGATTTTTTTTATATAAAAGTAGCTCTAAGATATAAATAATTGACTTGTTTTACAGATTTAAGTGTGTTTTTTTATATGTACACATGTTCTACAAATAATAATCGCTAAATCTCTCGTCGATTTACTGATGTAGAGCAGAATAAAATATTCTTGCATCAGGGCTATGAATATTATTTATACGAATATATTACACGTTAATCTTGTCTCGCGTATATTGACGAATTGTTATGTGGGATGGATAGAGATAATTCTGGATGTAATAAGATGGATAGAATATAGTTCTTTATTACATTGTTCTTATTTGAATAGACAACGCTGATTATTGCTTAATCGCAAAGTTTTAAATGATTGACACATCGAGATATCCGAGTTATGAAATACGGATAGCAAGATTTCGAAGGAAAATCTCTTTGCAAGGATACGTACTTATATATGTATATGTATATATATATATGTATATATCACTTACCTACATAGTTTTTATTTATATACGTACAATATGTTAATTTGGTGACTTGAAAAGTATACGTTTTTAACATGTTTCACGTTTTTCACAACGTGACATTCTTATTTTAAAATCACTTTGCTTCGATTTGCAGAGAAATATTTTCATTGCACATGTGAGCGCAGGTACTCTAGAGTGAAGGTTTTTTTTTTTTGGGAGGGGAGGGGCACTGAACACTTTTTGATTGTAGAGAGAGTTCTCCGTAAGAATATTTAGTTTGTCTTCTGTGAAACATTTGAAGTTCTTAATTGTTCCGTTTTTTTCGAGAATAATTAATGGATTAATGATTAATCGAATGTGAACAACATGACAACTGAAAAATTCGAAGAAACAAATTAGAATTTTATATTTGTTCGCTAAAAAAAAGTGTAAGATCTGTCTTTTTTTTTTTTGTTTTGTTTTGTTTTTATCTCGTGTCATTTTTCGCTCGAGTAAACTAATATAATTTTTATAATAAATTAATTGACAAACAAAACGCAAATTATTATTTCTCATAGAAAGACAAACTCATAAAAGGACGTACTTAAACGGATGTCGTAAAGCGTTGGTCCCTTTTTATACGATTCCTCCAAGACGAACGTCCTATACTCTTACGGCTTTGTTGTTTTGGCACAATTGCTAGCGAACACACATGATTGAGAGATTACAATGCGATTTGTTCGCGATTTGTCTCGCATTTGGACACAACGAACGAGAAACTATTTATATTCACGCAGTAGTAGTCTTCGTAATATAGTTCATGTATAACACACTATTTTATTTATTGATTCGGACACAAACAAGTTAATTTCCGTTGTGTACACACGCCGTTTTTCCTCTTTTTGGCGATCAATATATAATATTCACGAAATGTCGATTTCGTAACGTTCCACTTCAGAGAGTCTCCGATTCGTCGTTCAATTACAATTTAAATCGGAAATAACCAATTATAACATCGATTTCTATTTAAACAACATGTTTCACTATTTATCTCTGAATCGCAAATTTGACTATCACGCTTCGAGAGATCTAATCAGGCTTCGGGGAGATTATTAATTTGGAAATATGTATATATATATATATATATATCTAATAAACGGGCTATACACATTTTCATGCGTCGTATACACGTGCGTGCGGATCGTTGCGCGGAAATCGCAACAAGTCCACTCCCCCAGTGCGCTTCTAAAATACTTTATCGTTGGGAAATGATCTCGCCGCGGCGCACGATTCAATCCTTTTCTAATACACGAAACATCTAAATTAATTCGTTTTATTTATTTATTTATTTATTTAATTTATGGATTGTCTAAGTAAATGCGATAGTTACAAATTTCGATGAATGATTCTCGCTATATCCCACACCTCACGAGAGGACACCAAAACGTTAAAATGATACATGAGTGAAACACGACAAAAAAAAATTCAACGTAGTTTTGGAAGTTCTCTCTGATAAATCGTCTGTCTTTCTCTTCCTCCCTCTTTCTCTTGTAAAGTGTGTATCACTCAAACACATCTGTCGCAATCACGTGCCACACACACACACACACACGCACATACGCGTATTACGCGATAGGAGTTGGTTTTCTCTCCTCGCAGGAAGAAGTACCCGCGACGTCTGCGTTCGACTCTTCCCCTGGGTTGTCCGTATCGATCACCGAGATCACCGGGCTCGATATACGAGACTTCGATTCTTCCTGGCGTGAGTTCGAAACGGTGTCGTGTCGAATCTCTGGGGTGGAATCGTTCTTTGAAGCCGCGACGGCGGGTTCGCTCGCGGCGGCGATTAACTTGAGGGACGAGGAGGATGACGAACTCGATCGGGTCGTCTTTTGCTCGCACTCGGCCGAGCCGACCGCGTCCTCCCGGCTGTCGTTCTCCCGAAACAGCTTTCTCAAATCCCTGCCGAGTTTCGCGTCGATCGTGCTCGTCTTTGACTCCGCGCTGACGTTGTTCAGACCCGAGAAATCCGACGGTTTTCTATCTCCGGCGTTATTTTCTATCCCGACCGTTTCTCTCGTAGAAACCCCGTCGCCGAGCGTCTCGCTCGCGGTCCATATCTCGGAGTTGGGGCTGCACGAGCCGCGGGACGACGTCGTTTGAATAGTCTTCGATTTCGTCGCGTCTTCCATCGAGTGCCAACGATGCGGTCTCGGGATCGATGTGCCCTGCGCGATGGCGTTCAAACTGTTGGCCGGCACTATCCGATGTGGGAATCGGGGCGAGCCGCGTATTTTCTCCCGAGAGGATGACTGACTCGTGCTTGCTTCTGAAAATTTTTTCGATTTGTTTTTTTTCTTCACATTTTTGTTAGTACATATTTAAATTAAAGCAATTTATATATTAGCAGTTTTTTATTTTTTTACAAGATATTCGAGAAGCGCAAAAAGAGGGAGAGAGCTCTTTTAATGGCTGAATTTTTTCTGTACTAGCAAAACTTAATTTAAAATTTTAATTTACATGTATATTGTATATATACGCGATAAAATTACCCTTACAGTCTTTAATATCGCGGGGGAATTTAATATTTACGTTATAGCGTCTAAGGCGAGAGAGGATAATTTTATTTAATTAAGATAATTTGCGTGTTGAAATATATATTATATATAGGTCACTCACGTGGCGGTAAGCTGAAATTTACTCTAGGCTCGCTACTTTCCTTGCGACGTAGCCCCAGGCTCAATCTACGATCCTCGTCGCTAGTAATACTAATTATTGGCCCCGAACCACATCGCGTGTGAGGCGAGCGAGTGCCTTCGGCATCCACCTGGCAAGTCGAGGCGGCCTTCGTGGTGCCGGGCACCAAACCGGCGATGTAACCCATATGGACTCGAAGTGCCGACGCTACCCCTATATATAATGAAGGTAAGACAAGTAGATGAGCTTCGATCGCGCTTCGGTAACACGTGCGTAAAATTACTATAAGAAACACGAACAACAAATACACGTTTGCACGTTCGAAATTTGAAAAGAAAATAATAAGATCGCGATTTTTTTTTTTTTTTTATTTCTCAAAGTCGCAAATTGGATGCGCAAATTACGGGCGCACGATTTCCGCGGCTTCGATTTTCCAGTCTCGAAACACTCGAAATATTCTCGCGTCTTGCGCGCTTTCGACAAGACTCCTCTTTTGTGAGGGAAAAATTTCGCTTCGCTTCTGACGTAACGCATGCAATTGTATAAAACACATGCATATAGTGTAACACGGTTGAATCTGTGTGTCTATCACGCGAGCGACGACGTGCACACCTCGCGAGTTCTCTGCATGTGTGAAGTGGCTTTTATTCTTTTATTCGCCGAACACTTTCTTACCGGTGAACGACGCGGCTGAGGTTTTTCTGCTACTCGGCCTGCTGCCGAAGAGACTGAAGAGTCGTTGAAAAACGCCTAGGCGATTCGGTCCCTCGGTCTCCCGGCGACGGTGCAGCTTGTAAAGATCGGCCAGACTCTGCCTGGGATCGTCCGGGTCCAAATCCGGCTGACTGCTAAATGCTACGGTGCCGCGACGGATGCCTAAATTCCAACAAGAGCCAACTCGTAGACACAACACGGAGAGAATCCGCGCGTGACGCGAGCGAGATCGTTGATGATCGCGCGATTATACAATATCGCAACAGAGGATTCTACGTCGTTGTCGGAACGTAGATTACGCGCGTAGAAACGAAAGCTCGTGCGACAATTTAGGCGACATTTATGCAGAAGCGAGTCGCGAATCGATCGGTGTCTCTCGACACCAGAGGAATATTCGGCATCACTTCCGCGAACTTACACATGTAATCTATGCATCTATCTCGCGATAATTTCACGAAGAAACGCGAGCAAAATCTTCTTCTCCCTCTATTTCTCGCGTTTTTTTTCTTCTTTTCGGTTGGAATCGATTTCCGTTACTTATATTTTCCGAGATAATATTCCGAAAAATGCACATTTAGAGATTGCGATCTTAATAGTTGAGTTAATACGCGATCTCGTTTATTTTTTTCAAGTTTTGTCACAGCGCAACGAATTCTCCAAAATTTCCCACATAATAATCAGATTACGACCGTGGCTTGCGCATAAAAATCGCCTTTTTGATAGAAGAGGAAGGAGGAAAAATGCATATTTCTCTCTCGTAAATGCGAAACTATTGTGTGTAGTAGTTATTTACACGAGTATATTTGTTGTTTTTCCCAATCGTGCACGTTTTCGAGAATTAACGAACTAAAATACATACTCGATACATGTACTTATATACATCGTTCGAAATTTCTGCCGTAAAAAATTAGTTGAAGATTCGGAAAACTGAGAGAAGAATATACTCGATCGCAAGTTATCGCGCGAATTTGAAATCGATTTGAAAAAAAAAAAACCGATTCGCGAATCTTCAACTAGCTTGTAATGACGGTGGGCGATGACACTCTGACATACTTATGTGAACGATGTAACTCTAGAGATCGATAATTAGCAGATATTTTCTGAGTCTGAGTTTCAGCACGAGGATATGATATACAATATGCTGCACGTTTATCATCTCGGATGTAATGTATATGCATGTATATACATATATGACGTGTATAATGTGCGCGCAACATACGAATGCGCGAATATCATCTGCGGAAGACGCATTTCGTATGTTGACTCGTATGCAACTTGTGTGTATGACTTGTGACATACATGATTTCTATTTCTTGACGTAATTAGAAACAAAGAGAGAGAGAGAGAGAAAGAGACGGGAGAAAAGTCTAATATTTATTAAAGTAAACACAATATTTTCTAAATCGATAAAGAAAGACCACAAAGAGCCAAAAAAAAAAAAAAAAAAAAAAAACTTTATTATTAAAAACTACGTTTCGAGCCCTCTTCAAAGTTTGACGTTGCGAAAATGAATTTCTTCGAAGTTATTAAAACCTATGCGCTCTCTCTCTCAAACGCAAATTGTTAAAACGCCCGCACACGGCGCGAGACGCGTGCGCGCCGTTTTGATAACAGAACAATATTAATCTGCGCGCGCGAATATCCGCGTTTTTCGCGATATCTTCTTTTTTTTAGCGATTTCTTGATTTCGTTGAGTCTAATTATTTGCAACTACAGATAATACTTCTTGAATTTCTATTAGTGATAAAAAACAAATGTGCGAATTAAGTTCTAATTAAATTTAAAAATATTTATCAATCACACACGCCTGATATACTAAATATCTTTTTAAAAGGCTCGGGGCTTTGAAGTTTCTCAGAGCGTCCGTGTATTCCAACTATTTCCCGTCATAGATCAGACGTATCTACATGCATGCGTACGTACACAAACGTCTCCGCAGCTTTTGACCTCGTTTGATCCGCTCACGATAGACATTCAGAAATATTGGGGTGGAACGCGCGCGCATTTCGGTGTGTGCAGACTCCGTACTTGACGTATTCGGAATTGTTCGGACTTTATCAAGTGAAGGGATTTGAGGATTTTGGAGACGCGATATCCGAACGGTGGAGTACAACGGACAATCGATTCATCAGGAGGAACACTGTGTCCTCTTGGCCGTTAATAATAACCCGAATGATGATGGTTTCCGCGTTCAAGTTGCTTGCGGACGATAATTGGCGCGCAATACACAGAGCACGAGAGAGAGAGAGAGAGAGATGCTCGATACTACGTCTTGCGCTTTCGCGCGCGTTGGTGAATCACCGGAGTGTAAATATGCAGGTGTGTGTGTGTGTGACACAGTTGAAAGCGGATATTTCGCGAGACGCGCGCGATATTTGCACTGCAAATGGCACAGTCGGCGCGCGACGACGACGACAACGACGACGACGCACGCCGAGTTTTCCAGAGAAGTTTCCTTTTGTCAACGCCGCGCGCAAAGGATGCGAATACACAAATCAATTACACAAAAGCGCGTACGTGCTCTCCGTGCGACGCTTTTCGCGGCGGAGGTAAATAATCGAGCGGTTACGTTTTATTATTCTCCGCGCGTTCTGTAAAAAACAAAAAAAAAAAAAAGAGCGAAAATAGAGAAAATTCAGTTGAATCGAAAGAAAGGGAAATTCATTTCCCCCGTGTGATATCGTGCCAGTCCGCAGCTGCTTTTGAAGTGCCGCTTCGCGCGTACGTTACACACATACGTACACGTTGATCGTGTCAAACACAAAGGGATGATAGATATGTTTCTAAAACTAGCATACATTTACACAGAGTGCTTCAAAAAAATGTTAACACTTTTTATGGAAGCAACTTTTTTTTTTTTTTTTTAGAAAAACAAGTGCGCACTCGCAACAAAACACAACAGCAACTACTGCAACTACGCCGCGTAACGCCGACGCGATGTGTGTTGCAACTTCGCGCCAAACATTCGAGCGCAACATTCGCTGTTCGCGGAGAAGTTAAACTGCGTTTCCCCGTCGCGTTGTCGGCATTTCCGCGCCGCGTCAAAAGATGTCACGTCGCGTCGAAAAAAAAAGGCTTCGAAACCAAATGAGCGTAACGTGATCAATATTTTTGTCGTCCATATCATTTCATCGCGAGTACATGCCACACAGGGGGACGTAAGAACGTTATCGCTCGCGACGACGTTCGAGTAACAATTTTTCTCAAACGTGCAACATTACCCCCGTACGATTGTTTTTACAACGGTGTTGCAGTTGCTACGTTCTGTCGCAAGTGGGTGCAACCGGCCATGGCGCGATGTCAAAGTAACAAATGCATTTTGTTTTCACGGAGTCTCCTCTGTTCGCCATTGTCGATACGTTCTCTCGGAATCTTCTCCGGAATGAATCTCCCGAGGCGCATTTCGCACACGTGTATTTTCCACACGTGCGTTAACATTTTTTTTTTTTTTCTTAATCACTCTGTACCCTTCTCCGCGCTAAATGCAAAGCTTTGCACGAGAATTCTGTGTGCGAAATTTTCATAGAAAATGAACTATAGCCAGGAGGAAACAAAAAAACGGTGCTCTGTCTCGAACCGCTAAGTTTGCGCATGCATCTGTGGTGTTCATTTTTCCGAGGAAAAAAACGACAGCTGCTCCGTCTCACAAAGATCTAATTTATAAAGTTCGCAATTTATCTCTCTCTCTCTCTCTCTCTCCGAATGCGTAGAGAGAGAAAGAGAGAACTTGGCGAACACGGTTTTAAACGAGATATATATTTCTTTCTCTTTCTACAATCTAAAATCTTCTATATATATATATATATATAAAAGTCGGGCTCTCCTCCCACAATTCAACCTAGGCAAGCTGAACGTTTTTCAGGCAATTACGTGCAATAAAGGGATTTCTGTCACCTTTCTCGGACATCTGATCGACGGAAAAACGACGAAGAAGCGAGAAAAGCACGTTAATACTTATTGTTCCTTCCTTCTCTCCTGCCGGCTAAAACGCGGATTCGTCGTGCAAGTTTCAACACGTACGGCTATTATTCCCGTTTCATTTTTCCCCACTTTCGTTCGAAACAATATCTTTCTCTCTCTCAAGTCAAGCACTTTTTTTTTATTAGACGTGCGTGTGTCGAGTATCTAAAAAAAGAAAGGGTCTCTTCGATAAATAACCCATTTCGTCGGAAAAAAATATCGTTCGTTTCTTCATCCCAAAATCAAACTGGCTGCTAACCCTCGCGCACTCGAGGTTTGAAATAATAAAAAAGTCAGTCTGTGCGTTTCGCAGAACGCGATACGAAAACGCACGCCGATGATAGCCACGCGATCGATACCCTCTTATCTCCCTCATAATGTACAAAAGACGTTCGATAACTTCCGCCGGTTGTTGTAATCTATTTGACTGTTGTACTTCGAAAGAGAGATTAATTCAACAGAGGATTAACTCAACAACGAAAGAGAAGGAATCGAGAGAGAGAGAGAGAACTTTCAAAGGTAAATCCACTTGTTTCGCCGGCGACTTAATTGGAACAGCGTCGTGTGTTTGCACGGCGAATCTTTGTATCGTGATCACGTCAATTTGCGCTTACCGGACGAATCTGCAGAGGGCCAGCTGGCACGGGGAATAACCGGCGGCAGAACACTGAGCAATAACAGGGGCAAACCGCCCCCGATACTTGGATTTCGTTGGGGGATCGAAGTGTTTGATGAGGCGCGCGACGGTTTTTCCATTTCTTGGGCCAGTTGTTTCTCCAATCTGGCCAGTTCCAGTTCCAACTGTGCCATCTCACGACGATAAACCCGATTTTGCACCTCCACGCGATACTGCAGCTCTCTGTCGTCACGGAAACAATTGACACCGATGAGTATTTTCGAAGAAATATATATAGTCGAAGTTTCCGAGAAACTCTGGCAATCAAATCGTTTGACACAAAATTTCGATCCGAGTTTTGCAAAACTATTTTTGTTGCAACTAAATAATTCAATTTTGCTAAACTACTAACCACCGTTTTCGCGAAGAAAACAATATATTTTCGTCGTCAAAGCAAAAAAAAAAAAAAAAGAAAAAAGAACAGATGACACGATCCGGCACACAGACGCAATAAAAGAGTCTGGAGAGATCGATCTACCCGACCGATTACGGAAAGCTCTATTACGGAAGCCTTTGGCGTCGCGCCGGACAATGCTATTGCGCTTCAGCGTGTCTCTTCTCGTAATTTTCGATTTTCTTCTCAGCTTCGCGTCGCGGGAGATTCATCCGACCACTCACCTTCTGTCGTCGGTGACGAATCTGCGCGTGTTGCATTCGATCTTCAGCCCGAGGCTCTGCACGACCGGATCGTCTCTCTCGCCCGCGAGGATGTTCGCCAGTTGGGGAAGGAAGAGCAGCGCCAGAGTCGCCGTCGTCGAGGCCAGAATCAGGGCAGTGATGGTGACGAAGGCCAGGGTCGCGCGATCGGGCATTAGATTGGCCAGCACCACGACGATGCCCGATGTGATCACGACGAAGTACACGCTCATGCCGATGTATTGCGAGTCGTTCAACGCCGGAATCTTCACGTGTCTGAAACCGGATCGGCGGTTTATTTTCTTCGATCAATCGCGACGAATCGGCGACGTTCCTGCGACTTTGATTTTCTCCGCGCAACTGTTTCATCCAAATTGCTCTTCTCGAGAAGAATGAGAGAAGGCGAGAGCCCGGATTACTGATGCAACAGAACCCTCCCGCGGGAATTACAGATACGCGAGATTATATTAATGTCCGGCCTGCTTAGGAAACGGTGTAAAATATGCAGCGGATTATCTGTCTCTCTCTCTGTGTGTGTGCGTGTTATCGGGGGAGCCGACCTGCTTTAGAAAGAGAGAGAGAGAGAGTCCGCGAACTTCGAGAACGTCTTTATCCTAAACTCTCACCTCGTTTCCCAGGCCATGTAGACCCCGACTACGAGCAGTAAACCTTTGTAAACGTAGAGAGCGCTTAGCCAGCCGTTGGTGTGCTGCGAGCGGCACACCTCCACCTGTACGAGCAAACAAGAGCCGCACGAGAGTTAATTGGCCGCAGCTCGCTTACGATAATTACTGGTAACTGTGTTTGACATTCAGCCCGTGAAACGACCGTTTCGGCGAACCGAGACGGCGAAAACGAGCCGAGATGCGTTTTATATCCTTTTTTTTTTTTTTACGCGTTCCGTTTACCTGAGGCTGATAGACGACCCCGCGATCTTGAGGACTGATCTCCAGCGTCAGGTTCTGCAGGTGACGCTGCATCGGGTCCAGAATCACCCACAGGGTCACCACGATCACGTCGATCACCAGCAGCATGCAGATAAGAAATATCAGCGGCGTGTCCTGCAGCAGCTGTAAAACGAAAATTCGATAACTCCGTGATTTACGCGAACGAGTCGTCCGGGTCGACGTTTCTACGAGAACGAAAGCGCGCGCACGGGATTCTCGCGTGCGAGATACAGATATATTGATTTCGCGCGATTTTTGATCACGTAGAAACGAGGCACGGCGAAAGAGAAAATTATTGTTCTCGTGTCCCGGCTAACCTTGTTCTTCACGACCCCGCTGCGGCTTCTGGTGAAGATCCTGTGTACGCGATAAGTCTTGGTGAACATCGAGCCGAAAGCCAGAGAGAAGCCGGCCGATAACAGATACACTCGCGCCTGTAGATAAAAAATACGCCCGATACGATTGTGGTACTTTTCCAAATTAATTTTAATAATTTAATTCATGAAAAGACTGTTGCGTACGAGTGATGATTATTGGATTTGAATCGCTAATTACCGCACATTCGTGAGATTTCATTAATTTTCGGTTTCAGCACGTAACTGGACTATTACTACTGAGAAAAAAAAAATTATTCTTTATCAACAATTCTTATCAACAATTTGTTTAGTACATTTTATTATAAAAATATATATTATTAATTAATTACTTAATTAATTTAAAAAATTTAATTTATAATTAAAATAATGAAATACAAATTTAATTAATATTAAATAAATATTTTAAATTAATATATTAATTTCTATTACTATAAAAGATAATAAAATGTATTATATAAAATTATTAATAAACACAAAAGATAATAAACCAAAATAGTCAATAGTCAAAGTTAACGGTAGACAGTTAAAATAATTTTATTTTTTAAATTATTTTTTAAAATTATTAATAAATAAAATTAACACAGATCTCAAAATAATTTTCGTTTCAAGTCAAATTTTTTTATAATAAATTAAATAATCTACTTTTTCACACTTCCTCATAATCCAAATGACTAACTATAAACGTCGTGCGCCAGTTTACAAGCCTTCATTGATATTAACGTGCATTATGTAAGTGAAATTAACGCCAATAATACGGAGAGATGGGAGAGTGTCACAAGTGCCGTTTACTATTCCTCGTAATAGATGATAATATCACCTTGCACACTGTCGGATAATAACCATCGCTGTCAGGTAACGTAGCGTCGTCCAGCCCCAAAAGTATAACAGCCCCGTAGACGAGACCACAGCCAACGGCCGCCATGTTATTCAGCCGCGGGCTTGAAAGTTTTATGCTTCTGCCAATATCGGGAAATAACAGAGTGATATATCGTGATGATTTGCATACAGATTTCGTGGATGTATAACAATTGTTTTGTTACTTCCGTGGATAAACTGTCTTCATTTATTTCGTTTTGCAGAATTACCGCGTGTGTATTTTATCATTACATTTTTATTAAAATAGCACACATTTATCTTCTTGAAGAGAGAAAAGAGAGATCAGTGTTCCGAGACTATAAGGCAATTCTAAATAAGTAATCTGATACGATTATTGATTTAGAATCTAATAAGTGATTTAATAAGATTTTCGCAAAATTTTTGATAAAATTGTAATTATAATTTCTTTGTCGAACATTAAAAAAGGTTTTTCGTGTATAAACATACAACTCTTATATGTTTGTCCCTCAGGAGTTACACGCCTTCAAAAAGCGAGGTGAAAATTAAGGTTTTATATTTTTACTCAAATTTTTTCAAGTCAAAAAAAATAAAGTAATTTGGTCGACATTTAGCACTAGTAAAAAATCATCAACGTTTTTTTTCTATATTTTTCCCGTAGAGAGAATTAAACTAGCAACGTCTATTCAATTTTTTTTTTATTAGAAACCTTTAACAAGGAATGGAAATGTGTGTGTGTGTGTGATCGTCTAAAAATATGCTGAGAAATAAAAAAGTCCTAAAGAAATCAAGCTTTCTAACGCGTATGTTTATATACTCACAATCCGGCTCGTAAAGGTTCTAAAAATCCAAGAAAAAAAATAAAAACCTAATTTTTATCTCACTCTTTGAAGGAAGGTGTAACTCCTTAGGGAAAATAAGATCTACGTTGATACAAAAGATTTTTTTTAATTTTTCACAAACAAAGAATCATCTCTCCAAATTTTTCGCACTTATTTAGAATCATCCTGTGATCTATTAAACAGCAAAAACTTGTTAGCGTTACTCGGAATGTTTTTGTGCTTCGTCGAGCGTGTGTGACTCATGCGCTTGTATATATCTGTTAACATCGAGCTTACTTGTGCTTGCGAAAATGAAGATTGAAAGCCAGGAAAGCGAGAGCCAGGGTAACGCCGACGCTTGCGATGCAGGTAATAACGAGGAACGCGGCGGGCGCCACGGTCACCATTCGTAATCTGCGTGCAATAAACAAATTCTGTCGTCACTCACACGTCGTGATAGCTCTCGCGGATTAAAATTATTATTATTATCATCATCATTATCGAGCGATGTTATCGAACACACAGTGCGCAAATTAATTTAACGCGTTGTTTCGCGATGTTATAATTACTACCCGATTGCCGCGCCAAGTGCATTACGCTAACTTGGCGCGCAACGCACAACGGCATGCTGCAATTATGTCGTCGAAATACAATATATATAACGCGCGGCGGTTGTAACGTCGAGCCGATTAAATAATATATGACAGACGCGACGATTTTGGAGATTACGCGATTGTTTTGTTTCGTGCGGCGAGTTGATTATTTTGCCATATATAGATATCGCGCAAAGAACTATTAATCTTTATCGCGGATTATGAAGTTTGACACGTTTAAACGTTGATAAGTTCGGACACGATGAAAATACACGTTTGGGAAAATTACGCGTTTATTATTTCCCATTTTCGTGTGTAGAAATGCATTGTTTCAACGACGAATATCACTCGCGACCGTGCGTGCGCGCGAATCCGCATACAATCTGCAAATCTGTTTATTCAGGTCAGACGCGGGTCGGGTTATTGATATATGCAAATTAGAGGATAATCAAGACTGTCTCATTTAACCCGATAACGCTCGAACGATTCAGTCAAGTGTGATAATACCGATAGGTACGTTACCGGAAGACTCTGCGAGCCGCTGGCACTTGGCCCCCGGGCCATCTCGTAGCCTCGCATCCCGGACAGTTCATTATCAGTCTCCCATCCTCGGGGTTGTAGATGGCTATTCTTCTGAAAACCGATCCTGCAATGTCGAAAAAGTTCGCGATCAAACCACCCACTCTCCCGTGATCACCCCTTCTGGCAAAGAGACGCGCGCGTGCCATCAAATTGCAGTTCCGCGGGTTTTTCATAATATTATTATACAGGTCAATTAGCAGTCGTCACTTGAGAGCAATTAATTGCGCGTGTGTTTATTCGAGAAATTTTCCAACATTTCATCGCACATACATTTATATACGTAGATACGCGGGAATGGAAATCAATTAACGGAGATACAAAAAGGTGCGCATGATGAAGTGCGGTAATATGAATTTCGTGCATATATAGGGACACAAGCTATCGATTTTCACTTCAAACTACATTTCGTTTGCTCTATTTAGACTTCGTTTTTTTTTTTTCTCGTGAATGCCTGCCTATAATGGTCCGCGTCGGGAAAATTTAAGTAGCGGAAAGAGATCGAGGAACGTCCAAAGAGACGTTTATTCAAAGTTTGAAGCGCAATTTCCTCTCTCCCTCTCTCTCTTGCCTCTCCTGATTATTTGCCCTCACCTATCGTTCGGTGCTCGTTTTTTTTATTGAAAAGAATTTCGAAGCAGAAATTAATTACTTTTCTAACGTTTTTTCGAAGATTGACGATTGTATAAGAAAAGAGCGTCGCGAAATACAAGCCCGTCGCGAATAAAAGATCGGCGGTGTCGAGCTATTCTCAATTGTGTGTCTCTGGTCGAGCTTTTTAAGTGAAGCACTTCGAGTCTCCAATATCAATTCCAGCAAAACAGACGTGACTACTGCCAAGTGTTGATGATTATCTTCTTATTGGGAATGGAATTACCAGCGCGCGCGAGAGAGGTGTCGAAAGTGCGACGTTAATCAAACTCCGAGGCTTCAATTCCTTCTTCCACCTTCATCGTTCGCTGTCCTTAGAAAAATCCATTTACCCGTCTCGTTTTTCTCCCGGTATTCGTACGGCGATTTATCCGCCGAAGTCGATAAGCTCGGATATTCGCGAAGCTGGCAAAAGGTGAATTGCGGGGTCCTGCTATCACACCGCAGACTCCGGAGTCGAAATTTCAATGAAAAACCCTATTCGGATAGCGGATTAAGCACCGGTCGACTAATGTACTTTCTTGAAAGCGATCGTCTCGTGAAAAAAAAAAATTATGACCACTTGGAAATTGATTTTAATTTCTCTCGTTTCGTTTCATTTCAATCTAAAAAATTAAATAAAATTAAATTTCTTCTACAAATTTCTTCTTGAGATTTTTTAATTATTACATTTTTCAAATTGAATTTTTCTTCTGTTGATTTTACTATTAAGTAAAATTATTTTAATAAAGACTTTATGTAATTAATATAATTATAAAGAATGTTATGTGGTTTCTAAGAGAAGGGAAGAAAATTGATTTTAATTTATTAATTTATTATTAATTTGTGTTGTTCGCACATATCGATCAATTTTTACCTAATATTGTTTTTTTGCTATAGTTTTTCATTAACATATCGTTTTTATAACAGTTTCTTATATGTTTAATAGCTTTATATGCTGATTTTAATATTTTTTCGATAAATTAAACACTTTTAAGGATCAGAATCAGATTCAGCAATTTAAAAACTACAAAAAAAAACATCGTTTTTACTTGCACAATCGGACCGTTTTTTTCTTTTTACTATCTTTCTTCTTAAGGTTTTTAATTGCATTTGTTAAATTGAGAATTTTCTGTTAACTAAATTTATTTTAATAAAGCGTTTATGTAATTAGTATAATTATAGAGATTATTATATATACTTCCTCCCGCAATAGGTAAATGTACTTTATGGTAACACAGCGTCAGCCAATCAATTGTCTGACTCAACAGTATTATGTAACTGGAGAATTGTTACACTCTGGCAATATACATACATATAGAGAGAGAGAGAGAGAGAGATGCTACTGTATCGGTCAATTGAATTTTGAAGTCCTGCTCGTAACAATCATGCACATCGCTGACGGTGCGATATCCAAATTGTCTTGAATTAATATGTATATCAGGCGCATGGTTTCAGAAAATAATGCTAATTTGGCTGCAGTGCGAATTGCGAGGTAAAGAGCTGTTAATAGCTGAATAATATAAATTACGGAACGCGGGAATAAATGATTGTTTCTCGCAGGAAACTTGCAGTCGCAAGGAATATCGATTTGTTCCCTAATGAATCTCTTTCTTTAAGTAAACTCTCCTTCGAAGCATTCGAAGAAATATCGGAATTGAACAAGTTGAAATCCAATTTTGAGAAATGCGACAAATTGCACGTTTTATTTTCGCACCTAAACACACACACAAATTATACCTATACATATAGTCACGCACTTTCGTTCTTCTATATATTATGTACATATGTAATCAGATACGTAATTATAATTTCATTAGAAAACTATACATAATAATTATATTACGCGAAACGTGATATTAATAATTTATTGACAAGCAAAATTGCAATTGTTTAATAATTTATTTTACTATTTTGCGAGAACGCGCGCTTTGCGAAATACATTTTTTTTTTTTTTGCGCAAAAGTGTTTCGCAAATTATATACGCGCACGTTTCGAAAAATAAGAGAAACCTCGTCTACGCGACTGGACTCTTCTCGAGACCGTAATCTCTGTTTTCGCAAATTTAAAGTCTTCAGTAAAGTACTTATCGCATAACATAAATGCGAACCGAGAGTGTACTTTCAGCAATTTATTGTTATGTTCATTATACGGAATGTCTTGGAGCCGCGCTCCGTTCGTGTTTGTTCGCGATTTTCTTTTTATAGCGCATAGAGAGACGAGGGCGAAAAACTAGCTGCGTTACGTCAAACTTAATTCGAGGACCAGAACAAAAGAGATAGTTTTCGTACTCTTGCATTTATTCTTTCTGCTCTCTTAAAGTAGGAAAACGAGAGAGAGAAAGAGAGTAATTTATTCTATCCGCCTTTTTATTTTTTCTTGCGCGCGTGTTTTGTTTATTTTTTTTTTTTCATTCACGTCTACGTGAATTTCCTCCTCGTTTACCGTTCAAATGCGTTTTATCCGAAATTCAATTCGCTCAGCTATGCAAATATCTCCGATAAAATTTTCTCTGTTCGTACTTTTGTGTATTACGTTACACATACTTTTATGAAATTATATATAACAATATAATATGTTCAAAAAATAGAGAACGGAAATATACACACGCGGAGAGAAACATACGCGCGCACGTACACACCCATGCATTTCTTTATTAAACTTATACACATGTTACATATAATAAAACAAAATAAATAAAAAACAAGAAGGTAAAAAGTTATCCGCGTCAATTTTTCGCGTATTTTTCATCGCACGAAACGGACTTTATTCTGAATCCATGAACAATTTGTTCATTTTTCAGCTCGTTTGCTGATCTCGCGAGCGGCACGGAGATTATTATTTGATGGCCGGAGAAGAATTAACGCCCGTAATTTCATGTCCGTAATAAATTGTCAGTCAATGCTTGCTGCGGATCGTATCTGCTCAGTCGTTTCTGAACGTAAATGGCGGATAAAGGGATTTGTTGCCCGTAGTTTATAGACGGTTTTAGTTTTTTTTTTCTTTTTTTTTTTTTTACATCTACTATAATTCCGACATCGCGACGCAATTTCTGCAGTCAGACCGCCGGTAATATTTTATGATAAACCCGCGACAACGCGCGTGCAACAACGCGACTGTGTTTGTCGCTTAATCTCGGGACGCGCGACAACTGGTCCGCGACAAAAGACATCGCGCATGAAATGCACATCGTCGCTCCGCGAGAAACAAATAGATCGATGCTGTGTTTTTCCTGCGTGTGTGTGTTGAAATTACACGCCATTTTCAAATGAAAGTACCGAAGGTTGCAATAAATTAAGGTGAACGCCGGGCGATCGATAGATGACTAATGAGAAAGCGGCGAAAACGACGAAATGAAATAACGACACAATAAATGTTAGTGACGTGAACGCAATTGCCCGGATATTGCTTTGTGCCGGAGAAGAGAGAAAAAGAAAAACCGAGAGAGATCTTCGAAATAGTCCGATACAAGTCCATTTGACCAATCTCGCCATGGGAGATCGTAAGAGAGACGGGGAGAGACTCGGTTATCTCGTTGCCGTAAATAAAATGGGATTCAATCGGGCGCCGCAGTTTTCCCGCTCGTCCCGATATTCACGTTTCCTACGTGATATGCAAATAACTTGGTTTTTTATCACCTTGCCCGCTCTTTCTCTCAAGTCGCGCGCGCGCACCCTCGGCCCCAAGTCGACTCGATAACCGTAACGCAGTGTGTGTTGTATCGAAATCTCTCGTATACATCGCGCTGCTATATATCCATATATGTATATATGCGCCTCGGCAACACTCTCGTTGACCCGTTGCACGCGCGAAATTGTCTAGTCAGTTTCGCTCCGGATGAGTTCCCTTCATCGGTCATTACATCCCCCCAAAATGAGGATGCGTGATAGACAACGTGATAGATACCGGGCTATCAAGCAATTTCCGCCGTGATTTGTTACGCGAAGGGCAGAGAGACAGGGGGTTGTCCTAATTTTCCGTTCGGCTCTAACGTATTGCGTTGAAAAGCCGTGCGCGTCCCCGACTTACCATGTGTCGCGGATTGTGATAGATTGCGGTGCAAGTTTGACAGGTGAAAACGAGCGCACAGTGTGACAAAAAAACAAAAAAAAAACAAAAAAAAAAAATTTGTCCAGAGAGCCAGGAGGAGGCTCTTTGTACGAGTTTTCTCTCTGTAGTCGCTTATGGGTGCAGGAAATACTACGTGCCAGTTCGTTGACTTTTTATCTAAAATCGATGCCGCCGACGCGGTGCTAAAAAAGAAGACGCTTCCCTCGCTTCCCCGTATCCGAACAAGGTTAACGAGTTGAGCGATGAGCGCGAGTTGATATATACCGCAGACGGGCGGGCGGGTGTTTATCAGAGCGGCGTGAAAACGGCGAGAAGAAGGGAAAGTGTCGTCACTTTATCCGACGGAGTTCATAACGCTTTTTAGCGAATTGTCTAAAAACCGTCTTAATGAAAGACACATATCTCTCTCTCTCTCTCTCTGTCTCGCCGCGGAGATCGTTTTTTTTTCGTCGACACGTGACTGATGATTTTCCACGGAGGCGGAAAATTATTCTCGGTGCGGTTTTTTCGCCGCAACGCGCGCGATCTCGCCGCAACCTCGAAAGTTTTCCAAGAGTTACGAGCGTTGAGAATAAAATAAAATCTCAAGCGACGAAAAGAGATAGGGAAAGGAAAGGGAAGGGCGGAAGAAGAGCCGCAAGTTTAAGCAAAGTGTTCGATTTCTCTTTGTTAAGCCGAGTGGTGCGAGATAGATGCCAATATTCGTTGGAAACTTCGTCCCGGACTCTTTCGAGCCGCGCAACGGGTTTCGATAACTGGGAGGGGGGTGCTTGTGAAATCCCAAGCGATGCTCCTTCCTCTCAACTGATAATGAGAAACAATTAACTTATCCCTCCGCAACGTGTAGTGGCAACAACATCGATCACTGAAACTCGAGCGTCTCCACATCCGTATTAAACATTCATCGCATTCAAATGAACTTTCGCGAGCAATTTCCGAGCGACAAAAGAGCCGAAGAAGCTTTTTTTTTCTTCTTCCTATCGGAGCTTTTAAGAGATTGTTTGAGTCTCTCTCCCGTTGTCGTTTTTAGTCGAAAACAACAGGTTAGAGACAAACACCACCACCACCATCCCGAAGAACAATGAGCTCCGCGGCCTCGATTCCGAATGCGCGTCGGAAGTAACATAAGGCAATACCACTGCCGCGACACAGTGGAAATATCGCGCAACATCTCCGCCCATTATTCGTCTCTCCGCACATATTAACCGGAGGCGCGAACACATACGCGCGCGCTCGCGCACGCGTTATGCATCCGCGATAGGAGGAGGCTTAATTTTGTGGAGAATTCTGCGGTCGGAATCGTGAGCATACCGGAGGCCGGTGCTTCCGCGCCGGGGCCACTCGAATTATGTGCCGGTATTGTGCCGCGGACGCGAGAGAGAGAGAGAGAGAGAGCAAGCAAGTTCTCTTGACCCATTGTTCGCCGCCGGCGGCATCGTGGGTTTCGAATCTCTCGTCGTCGGTGCGACCAGAATCTCTCCGGGACAAATCACGTGTGCGCACATTCGCGCAAGACGGATCTTCTTCCTTTGAAAACGCGCGCGTATTATACGTCGCGATTGTATCAGTCGGAAAAGCCGATATTCGCGCGGTTACATCGCGCGAAAAATTCGTCCCCCCCTCTCCCACCTCGCGCGAATTCCACGCACGTCGATACGCCACACCGCGCTCGAATCTCGTTTTCCGTTACGGAGATTTTCAGCCCACGCTGGTATATTTCACACACACACACACACATATTTCTGACGAATTTTCGGCATTTATTCAACAATTTCGAGAAACGGGAAACCGTAAACGTGGCGTTTCGCCCGCGGTGTGCGCTTATCCTCTTGCATTTTAATGACACAATTTTCGATGGGCGGGTGTTTCACAGGAGGGTTTCATATACCGAATGCGTGATGCGGAACGGATTTCTCTCGGCGTTTCTTTGACAACTCAGGCGGCCGAGCGATCTCTTCATCTCTAAAATAGTTGATTCAGTTGAAATTGCATCTGCAATTTCATCAACACATTTTCTCTTTCCCTCTTTCTCTCCGCGCCGAAAATTTCGACGAGAACGTGAACGGACATCTCTCTCGCGAGAGTAATGCGAAAGCAATTACGACGGCATTTATCTTGGTTTTGCGACCTCGCATTTTCCATTATTCGGCCGCACATCGAGGTGGTTTTGAGACGCGCACGCGCTGTAATTACGCCGACGCGTTAATTACCGCGACCAAGCCGGGGGTAGAAGAGTCGAAAAAAACATTTTCGGTTCAAGAGCTTTCACGGTACACAAAATTGTACGCGGTGTCTGATAATATACCGAACGATGCGATACTCTTCCTTTCTCGTCGCTCGAAGCGCGACGGCATGCAAGCGGCCATTATCATTGCCTGTAATCCGATAAACAGGAACACCGCCTGCGTCACACCGACGACGTGAGGTCGAATGCGAACGATGGAAAATATTGGTTTAGCGCGGTAATATCATTAAAAATACATCCACGGGCTCTTTGCTTGTGCGCTCCGCGCCCGCATTCGCTGCTTTTTCTTCCCTCCCGATTTCGACGAGAGTCCATTCTCATTAATAATTCATTGACTTCTTGCTCGACGGACGGTCGGATATTGTCAATCTCGCGGGGTGTTATATATCGCGAGATTCACGACGACTATCCTGATTTCACGATTATAGAGACGACGACGACTGCCGTATCCGGGCATGAGGGGATAAGGTACATAAACCGCGCCGCGACATCGGCCGACCTGATGTTTGACCCCGCTCCTTATTCCCACGACGGGAAACTTATTCTCCTCCTTCTCCTGCCCCTCGTCGCGGATACCCTTACGAGCATTAGACTTCGGCGCCGGCGGGGGATTTAAGCGCTTCTTTTATTTTCAGGATACGTTAACTCGCTCTCGACCACCGCGGGACGCGGTGCTTCCGCTCTCGTATACGACGGAAAAATAAAATTCGCCGTCGAGACGCTACATAACGTGACGCGCCGCAAAAAAAAAGGAAAATAAAAAAAATTGAACAAGCGATTCGTCGCTGTTATTTCCGCGCGCACGGTCGCGTCTTAATGAATGTGAATTTAAGATCGGCGGAGTTGCCTCCGTAAGCGGATTTGGCGCGTTGAAAATTCACTTTCGCTCGCGTATATTTGATTAGCTTCTAATTTCCGTCCTCGCAGCTGCACTTATTCCACACTAATTCCGCGAAGCATCGCACGTGTTGTGTGTATGTGTGTGGGGGAAAAAGTTTGTTCAACTTATATACTTACAAACCAGATGAGAGAAACAGAGAGAAAAGCAAACGCGGAGTTACTGTCGCGACGCAAACAGACCGTCGTCGAGAAGCCGTAAATTTCGCGAGCAAATATTAGTCAATTTATCTCGGGAAATAAATCCTGCAAGGAACTTTTTTTATGCGGATTTTCGGTCCGTTGTATTTCTGGAAAAAAAAAACGAGTGAGAAAAAGAGCTTTTCCAATATTGAAATATCACGCGGAAAATAGCGAACTATGTTAGAAGACTTAATGCCGTATTGGAAATCCATAGGGAAAAAAGTTGCACCCGTTGCGTTTGTAACGGAATCGCAAGTGACTGATCGCAATTAAAATATTGAGGTTAAGACGGAATTACTGGACGCTGATCAAGGCACGTCCGGTTGTCCGATACCTAACTGTGATTTGATCGAATCTATATAGATTCGGCCTAGAGTCGCAATATTTGTTCTTTGATCCCTTGACATACAAAGATCCGTCTCACGTGAACGTTGAATTATTACAGGACTGTTGAATTATTGTTTAATTTGTTATTTGATTATTCTTTAATGAAGAAAAAAAATAAAAAATCTAAGAAAACTGACCTTAAACATTTAAGACCGAATCGAATATCGGGTCTCGTATCGGGTCCTGAATCAAGAATTTCGTCCCGAAAATAGAAGCGGGTACCAGAACAAATTTATGTGTCGAACAAACTTTCGGGATCCTGCCCGCGACCCGAGGCTCAGGTACCCGCACACTCCTATTCTTTATTAATTTCAAATATTAGTATTATATTTAATATATTTTCTTATGATATTTGGCAATGTGTAAATAAATTGTGTTCTTTGTTGAACTCGCACAAATGTTAAGGTGAAAAATAAATAGCATTTTCGAATTTCATTTAATTCGCGTGTCGATGGTTTAAGAACATGTGATCTCAGATTTGTTTGCACAGGTATGTTCAGCGTGCTTTTAGCATCTTCAACATACTTTTCAGTGAGATTTCGCTCGCGTTCGCTTTGAGCGTTTTAAGCGTCGTTATATTGCTATTTAAATGTGGAATAAAGATCAAAGCGCGTGAGCGCCCAGGGCGAACGCACTTTCCGAATCACCGATGAGGCGAATGAGATTCGAACGTGATCGGCTCAACGCCGAAAGTTATCACCCGAAACGTAACATATGTACGTGTGTAATGTTCCGAATCGCGTTCGAGATTTCGATATCTTCTTCGATAACGTTTGCTAAATACACGCGGCAAATGTTGCCCCGCCCGACTGCTATCAGCAATACGTGCGTAAACCTATTTAATTAACCCCGTATTTAACCTGAGGCAACACCATGTAAGTGGTCGATAATATATCGATTTTCTGTTAAGCCGAGAGACGTTTGGTTGCGCGCGTTATGACGTTCCGATTGTTCGGAACGGCGTTACGAAATATTATTAACCCTTCGCGGACAAAAAAACAATTCAAACGAGTCAGACGGACTGGATCTGTGAAACCTACGCGACTTTGAAATCAAATATCTCCGCGAAAAATTAATTTTTGAAATCAATCAATCAATTGTTTTTTCCATTTTGTCGTTTTTTTGAAAGTTCCAACGATTCTGCGTCGATCGAAAACAGTCGATCAAATCGAAAAAATCTCTAGTAGTTTCGAAGACGTTAAAAAAAATTAATGTTTACTAAAAACACCGATGCAATTTTTGAGCGGGTCTGGGAGACCCATGTCTGTCGGCGAAGAGTTAAATAGCGGACCGAGCACAGCCGCGAAATATAACCAGCAGTGGCAAATATAATCACCTATATATATTATTTCTAACACACACACATACACACACGCACACAAACCGAGATAGGTCAGAGACGTTAAGTGCTTCAGTTTGAAACTTTAAAGATATAAGGGAGTGATTAAATGCAAATCTGATGCGCGTCACATGTGGCAAGAAACATCTTGCAATTTTGAGCACAGAAGATGCGCTTCAGTTTTATAATTCAATACCGAGTTTC
The DNA here is from genome assembly GCA_014825685.1 of Pseudomyrmex cubaensis. Lineage (NCBI taxonomy): Eukaryota > Metazoa > Arthropoda > Insecta > Hymenoptera > Formicidae > Pseudomyrmex > Pseudomyrmex cubaensis. Next base: position 33,386 of record QVOA01000508.1, read on the forward strand.
GCGAACGAAGTTCGCGCAGTTTCTCGCAGAGTCGAGTTACGCCGAGTTATAAGCAGTTCGCGCGAGAGATCAGGTCCCTCCCTCCCGGAAGGGAAGGACAAATGGGAATGTCGCGCCTGAGTTTTCTCGGCGCTTGATAGGCGCTAAAGAGAACGATGATGACATGTAAGTTTCATCAATTAATGATAAAGAAAAAAAAATCGTTTTACGACTCACGTGATATAAAAAAAAAACTCCATCGCGCGAAAATGAATATCCTCCCGTTCCTCTCAATGGGGATTCAACGAATTTATTGTGCGAACGCGATACGCGAAAGACTCCAACTACCACCGGTTACAATAGCTCGAATATGTGAACACGACAATGGCCAAGCCATTCGGAAAATTGACAAAAGAGAGTAACTTAAAAACAGCTTATCTCTCTCTCTCTTTCTCTCTCTCTTCGATGACAAACGCTAATGAAAACCAGTTACCGCATCATGTGTGTGTATGTGTGTGTGTGTGTTCACATATCCCGTTCCCTTTATGTCCCTCTTCGCGGCAAATGCGGATAATCCTATTTGCGCATATATACGGCGCATATCGGGAAAGAGGCGACGTATTTCGCTTGAAACACAGCGAGACGCGTACATGTGGTCTCGTTACCGCGTGCACTTAAAATATTGCGCAATGTTAACAAACTGAATTTCGCGCGAGTGCGTGCGGCAGAAGAAAATGACCGGGAAAAAAAAGCAATCACGACGGGAAGCGCGTCATCAGCGTGCGAGACTTTCCGCAGTATGTGTGTGTGTGTTTTTTTTTTCCTCGGGATTAACTCGCATTATGTGCACATATACATATCTCGTAACCGCGCGGCGACGCAACGTTAATCTAGCGTAATAACGATAAAAAGACTAATTTTTAATTTAATAGCGTCACACGTTGCGTCCGCGTTTCTCTCGCTCCGTGTGTGCGATTTATTTTTAAACCGCGCGACTATCAAAATTAGATACGCGCGTCAGCATTTGCGGCGACGGCGACAACGACGACGCGGCGCGTGTGTTATTATACTATAACGCGCGCGTTATTTTCGTTTTGTCGACTTCACAGTTTTGACGACCGCTCCGAGCGCATTAACGTTATTTACGTGTTGATGTGAAATATTTATTAATGTCTAACAAAACGGGAAATGAACGGACATGTATGTAATTTTCAATTTTCGGAAGACAGAACAACACAACAAACTGATTTATTTGCCGTTGAAATTTGTTATCCGACGTGTGTGCGAATTCTGAAAACAAAAAAAAAAGGAATGCGATTGCCGCTGGCGGCAATTCATTTAAATGCATGACACACGCTTCGGCAGATACGTATCAGCACTTACAAAAATGTTCGGAGCAATTTGCGAGGTATCGATAACGCGGCGAGAGATTGATCTTTTTTTTTTCGGAGGAGGAGGGAGGACTCTCCATGTCAAAGCGAAGGAAACGAATATTCTCGTTTCGAGATTCAGCAGCAATCGCGTAACATGCAAAGCGACGTCTAAAAGGAGGAAGATTGCGTTTTCTATTCGAAAGAAAGTTGTTGTGTATTGCGCGCGCGCGAGCGTAAATATCGCGAAACCGCGCGAGTACAGAGAAATATATCGAGAATATCGAAGGTCTAAAGCGGGAATGCTCGTAAACAAAACGCATTAGCGGGAGACTAGGGGCGGACGTGTACATATATATATATACACACACAATAAACCTCATAATAGAAAACTCATAAATTGGATTATACGCGCGTCCACGCGCCGATTATCCCCTGACGAGGGAACACGCGATATTCCGCGTCGTTAGAACGCAGGCCATTGTCGAGCGCTTTCAATCCGCGGCGGTTATATCGTTCCATCGTGGCGGAAGCCATTGTGCGCGTTTAACGTCGTTGTTGACATTAGGGCCGAACGAATGAAGCGCAAAGTCCAGAGAGAGAGAGAGAGAAAGAGAGAGAGCGCGCGGTCCAGCGCCGGTGATTCGCTAGTGAATCTTGCTCGGTTCAACAAATATATAAGCGCGTTTTATCGCGGCAAACTCTCGTCAAACCGGACCAGAGTTTCCTTCGATTCCTTCAGCTCGCGCCAATTGAATCGTTAAATTTAGACATTCCCCCGCTCTAAAACTCTCGGGGAAAGTTTCGTCGGAGAGGAATTTCGGACCGGAAATTAAGACAAAAGTTTTCCCGACACACTTTTTCTTGTCTTTGGATGTGAGGGCACAGTGCGATTAACACATTCGCAACGTAGTTCTACGTAATTTTTAATTTTATTTGTTTAATAAACATACGGCGCGATAAGATAAAGCAACATTTTGTATATTTGCATCCCTTTAAATAGCAGAATGCCTTGCGATGTTCGGGTAGTGTCTCGCCGGTCGCGAATGTGTCAAAAAAAAATTACGTTTTACACGTAATTGTGTTACATTAATTGTAAATATTTTACAATGCAACATGTAGTTTTTACGTGATTGAATCAAAACTTACCGTGTATCTGATAAAACGCCGTGATTCCAACGCGATCGGCATCGTCGAAGGAAACCGGTCCCTGCGAACATAACGAGAGAGAGAAAGAGAGAGAGAACGTATAAAAAATGTATACGAAACGACAAAGAGACGCGAAAGAACGACACGAAGGGGGGTAGTACGGGCAAAGTAACGTTAAAATATATATATGTAAAAAAAAAAAAAAAAAAAAACCGTTGTAAATTAACGATATCGTCGCCGTATCGATTTTGCGCGCGCGCGCGAGAATTACGGGATCCTATATACTTCGGCGAAACTTCATCGCATCAAAGAAAAGAGAAAGTTATATAACATCGCGCAACTTTAAAGAAAATTTGTCCAAAGTTTCATCTTTCTTCTCGGTCATCACTCCAACTTTTAAAAAACTGCTCGACGTTTCTCCTCTGTTAAAGGAAATAAGACTCTCTCCGAGAGTTGACGCCAAAGAGAATCTCTTTGGGAGCGCGAGATGCAGGTAGCTACGCTAGAAATCTCTTGTACGCTGCGAATCTTGTGCGGGTCTGAATTTCTGTACTTTTTCCCCCGCATGGGGTTTTGCGAACGTATGTAATAAACGGTCGTTCTCTCGGGGAAGGGGGTGGAGGGACAAGCGCTTTTATTTATTCTTCGACTGTCCGCCGAAACTCCTCCTCACCGAAACTCCGACGAAGTGCAGCAGCTTGAGCTGCTCCAGCAAACGGTAGGTGAGGTTCTGCCTCGTGTGCTTGTAGTTGGCCATGCTCTCGTTCTGCCGATTCAGGAGGACCTCGGTTCGGGCGAGGGCGAACGCCATCGCCCACACGGCGTCGTATGTTTGACCCGCGAATTTCGAGTGAGCGACGCCTCTATTAGCCAGTTCCGTCCTGAATTTCTCGCTGGTCTGCAAAATGAACGACGTGTGCGACACTGCGTTATATGAAGCTAACGGACACAGTTCGCGAAACACTCGCAAATCCCCGTCGTATTAATTAAAAAAAATTGAGGAGAGAGAGAGAAAGAGAAAGAGAGAGACAGAGAGCAGATGAGCTTGAATTGACGAACGAGCGTAAATTTAATTTGTCGTTTGCATCAACGAGGAAGCGCGTGTGTGCTCTCCCTCGTTCACTCGTTCACTCGAGAGAGAAAGAGAGAGAGAGAGACAGAAAAAAACTAGATAGGCGTCGAGCGTGAAGAAAGAAAAAATTTGATTTTATATTAATTTAACATTTTTGCTTGCTGCGAAAGAGAGAGAGAGCTGCGATACTCGCAAAAGGAGAGAAAATATTCTACCGTTTGACGTTGTTTTTATTTAACAAAGACAACATCAATAAACACAGCGCCGTATATTGACTACGATATTGCAGTTTGCTATTTGTTGGAATTGAATTAGCGTGCGGAACGCTTTTTTCTTGTGAACGCGGCAAATCGGAGCAAATGACTGAGCAAATAGTTCGCAATAGATTAGCGCGTAATGAGCGGAGCTTTTTGCTCCAACAAGTTAGTCGGGAAGTAGTAGCGGTCGCTTTCTGTGATACCTCGCCGCGACGGTGCACTTGAATTTATAATTTGATGTTCTCGGATCGGAACTTTGAGGATTGCGCACCGAAGAGGAAAATAGTGATGTCGGCCTTTCCCTTTGTCGCGAGCATACTTGAAATACTCTTCCAGCGGCTTAACTTTTCGGAACGTTTATCCGTACTACTTATCTCTATGTGCGCCGCCGGCCGCGCCGTAAAGTTGCGCGATTATAATTTCGAAAGAAACGTTAAACTCGTCATATTTCACACATGTGTGTTGTACGTTTTCTTTCGTCGTAGTGTTACAATGCGACTTTCGCGAGTATTGAGATTTTTAATTTGGAAGCTCGTGAAAAATGCACATCTTACGATAAGTGTATCAAGATCGATACGAGCCAATATGTCGGATGTACGTGCAATTATATACAATGTATTTATTTACATCCTTTAAATGTGTAAATTAAAATACACGTGGAAATTCGAATTAAATTAAATTCGAAAATTCACACAAAATACTCGGTTTGCATCTTATATATGTGAAATATTCAATTTATTTCCTCCATGGAAATTAAAAAAAAACTGATATACGTGGCAATGCAATTAAATATACAGTATATATTTATTTACTTGTTTTAAACGTGTAAATTAATCTTTATACAGACATAGGTCTCCCAGACCCGCTCAAAAATTGCGTATTGGTGTCTCTGGTAAAAATTAGTTTTTTTTAAACGCTTATATCTTCGAAACTACTAGAAACTTTTTCAATTTGATTGACTTTTTTTGATCGACGCAGAATTGTTTAAACTTTCGATTCAAAAAGAATAACAAAATTAAAAAAATATTGATTTTTTGCGAAGATATTCGATTTTGAAGTCGCGTAGGTCTCATAGTCCGTATAATTCGCGTAGGTCATTTCTGATGTCTGTATTTCTGAAAGGGGTAATACACGTGGAAATTTGAATTAAATTTAATTCGAAAATTCACAAGCTTGATTTGCATCTCATACATGTAAAATATCCAATTTATCTCCGTGAAAATTAAAAAATTTATTGCAAAAAAAGAGACACTTTGGCCGGCAGTCGAACTCGAATCTTCCGGATTCTTTTGGTTCAAGGGAAGTAAATAAATATAAATTATAATTGTATTATGTCTCGCATATCGACGATACGAGCCAATACTTAATTGATATTTTTATCGCGCGAACGGTTCGACCGGCGCGGCGTGTAATCAACGAAATCATCGGATCGTCTTATTCTATTAATAGTTCCTATATGAATTTAGCCGGTCAAAAGGTTCCGACTGTCAATATCGACACGGCTTCGGAAACCTTCTCTCGTCAAACGCCGTGATATTTTTGGACGTGAACGTGAAATTACACAAGCGATAACGCGAAATTATTCATGACGATACACCGCTGCTCGAAGAAATGTGTCTCAGGACACGTAGCCGGGACAGTTCTATATTGGAAACGCGTTCGGGAGAAAATACGTCGGTCGAATATAACGTGAAAAACGCGACGTGCACAATCCACGCGCGACAGCGGCGGCAGCAGGAAAGTCCGTAACGTGGGGCATTTTATTCCCGTGACTTGTGTTATTTTCAGAGAGTGCTCAAAAATCGAGACTTTGACACGAGTGTCGATTATGGACAGGCTCGTCGTCATTAGACTGATTACCCATCCGAAAGATCTCTAACGTGTAAAAGGAGGCGCGCGCGCAACACCCACGTCCTCTCTTCTCCCTTCTCTCCCCCTCCCGTCTCTCTTTTCCACTTTGACGTTTACTATACGGATCTTTAATGGAACAGAATGGAAAGGAATAGAGGCGCGTATCTCTATAGAGAATGCGCGGGGGCGAGACCTTCGGCTTTCTTCGCCTGCGCGTACTCCAATTTCCCCTCGCGGGACTTCATTTATTACGCTCTTACGTTGCCAGAAGCAGCGAGAGAAGAGAAAGAGCAGCCGGGGGTTATTATTGCTAACGGGGGCTCCGCGACTAAGCTTCCGCATCTTCGCTCCGTTTATGGAACGCAATTATCGCTGTCGTTAGCAGTAACGGCAAGAACGATATTTCTCCCCTCACGTCTATTTTTTTTTAATTGAAACTATATTACACGAGTAGCACATTGTGTATTTAACTGTATATACTTCATACACATTGTGTATTTAACTGTGTATAAATGTAAGACGCTGCGGAAATGGACTCGAAATCGGTTCGAGAAAAACACGCTGGCATCGAAGAAGGCAGAAAATTCGAGGATTTTAGGGTAAGTATGTCGTTCGTTACTTGGTTACACACATGCGTTTTTTAGTTGTGGGAGTGACGTAGGGGAGAACGGGGAGTCACGGCGCTCGGCGGGTCGGACCGATTGCTAGAATTAAAATGCTCAATTACGAGAATTCCAAGGAATGATATATTCCACTTTTTATCTAGTGTTTTACAGGGTGATAATTAAGATTTAGTTGAAAGTAAGTAGTTATTACTCTGTAACAAATAGATTAGACGAGATGAATAAAAAGCCATTTTATCGGCGTAATTATGAAACACAAACACATGATATTTTAATAATTTAAAAATACACAGTATTTTAAAACAAGGAACAAAAATTTGCTTGCGCATGTAATTAAACGTATATACATTTTCAAAATGTTGTCCACCGGAATTTGCACAAAATCGCATATAAAATGCATACAAAATACTTGCTATAGATTTTGAAAACTGTTTTTTTAAAGATTTATAACATTTTTATTTATTTGTTTACTTCAATTTTGTACGTTCCATGCTTTTCTAACCTCTTACAATCTTTTCTCACCATCTGTCAGTTACAATTTTAAGATGGCGATAAAATGTTGCAAGTTATATTTAACGAATCTGGCTCTACAGGGAACATTTTTTATAGCCACTTTTAATCTATGCAGTTATCACGTCTATTTTTTTTTTAATAGAAACCATATTACACGAGTAAGCGAAAGTTTACGCTCTAATATCTTTAATTTAACATTTGAAAATAGCGCTTATGGCAATATCTACTGATAGTTACGAGTATCTTCTTTGCTAACAAATAGTTATTATTAATCGCGAAGCGTCAGTTTATAAGAGCCCGGTGGAGCGGACCATGTACGAGATTGAAGTGTCCCAAACTCCATAGGCAGTGTATGTAATTAATTTTTTTCAAAAAAATGTTAAATTTTATTTTATTTTAATTTTGAATGTGTTACGTCCTGCACTCCACGGTCCCCTTCTATTTGCAACAAATAATAATTAATCTTGCGTAGCTCTTAAAACGTGGCGCAACTCGCTCTATATAACAAATAAAATTTTTTTTAAAAATAGTTTTACCTAGCACCCGGAGACGGAGAGACGAGAGCTTGGCGAGATGAAATAAATGACTCTATTGGCCCGAATCGAATCTCCGATTATAAACAATCCAAGCCGAGATGACCGAATCGCATAAACAAATCTGATCGCCCTCACGAAAGAAATAATGAACAACGAGCTCTCACCATGGATCACGTGCTCGCCATAGCCCTCGCCGCTTCAAAGGGACCGTCATAAAATTCGAGAGGCGAAAACCGCCGCACGATAATCTAAATATGTTGATGCAAACAAGATGAGACACGCGCCGACACTTAATCTATAAACAATCGATACTTTTGAAAGTGATGAAGACCATGTTTTTGAAGAGAAAAAACATCGGGCTTCTATCTGCGTTAATTGCTTGAGTGTTAATTAGCATTATTTATTGATTATCAATATTTTTTGTACGTTTATTTTATACTAAAAATACTTTTTCATAATTAAAACAAAATATATGTGTATGTTTAATGCTTAAATATTACATTTCTGTCGAAAACGCACTTTTCATATTGTAGCAAAACGGATGCTTTCAAATAAATATCTTTTTTGGAACGCGCAAGGTAAATGTTTACAATAGGGGAGACCTTTCCGATCGGCTTCTCGTTTTGATACATTGTAAATATGACCTTCCTGAGTGCGTTTCTAAAAGTTTTATCCGTCGCTCATTGTTTATAAAAAAGTTATGAACAAAAAAAGTTTGATGACTAAACTATCGTTTTTCGACAC
>QVOA01000509.1:0-18860 GCA_014825685.1 Pseudomyrmex cubaensis
CGTGATTACTTTCCGAGATAATCGCAATAAACCGTTTTACACATTTTTGTTAATAACTATTTAACGAACAGTGAGCATTACATAAAACCGTTTGAAGGTCACTCAGAGCAATGACCTTGATAACATATGTCAATACCAAGCTTGTCAGAAGCTGCTTCCCTATTCGGCATATTTATCCTTTTTTTTACATACATAAGAAATACGTGTATTTACAAACTTAGCAATGAGATATTTATCCTTTTTTTTTACATACATAAGAAATACGTGTATTTACAAACTTAGCAATGAGACAAAAACAGATGCTGGATTAAAATGAGAGTTTTGTATTGCCTTTTTTAATTATCCAATTCTATAATTGCATACTTTTATAAAATTCATATCTTTGTGATTATAGCAAACACGAAAATCGCCATTATTAATATTACGCTTATATAATATAGATATTATTTTTATTATTATACATACATTAGTGAGTTGCACTGATGATAAAACAAAATTATAACATGTCAAAAATTAAAAAAATACTTTAACAACAAAAAGATTTAAGATATAAAAAAAAAAGATTTAAATATAAAAAAACATGATAAGCAGCGAAGAGTAGAGAAATATTTTAAATATAAAATGTACATATGTACAGTAATATTATTAAACTAGGTTAGGTATATATATTAGCTGTTAAGTTATTAAAGTTTATATAAAAGTTTTATTAAAGTTTATTAAAGTTTATAAAAGTTTTATTTTCTTTTGTATTGTTTTTTTTATATATACATATGTGTGTATGTGTGTGCGCATGTGTATATAAAATATTAATATATAATATATAATGTTTTGATTTTTCGAGAGATTATATTGATAATCTGAAAGATAAAAAAACCTGCAAAGTGTTATAGGAGAGCTTTTTTTCTTTAGTTATATCCCAATCTATCATTTTCATTTTAAAACTGGCAACGCCTTGACGCTTAATAATTGATACATTGCAAACTTATCATGCATACGGTGACAAAACAAACATGTCAATAGAGCTTGAGATGTTTAATGAACATAATATGAATTATCTACTTAACTCGCATAAAACATTACACAACTTAGCAACACACTCGCTAAACAAATTTATAGAGAGACATAATATAATGAATAATTTAATGAAAATCGGTATTATGACTGAGAGAATAAGAGAAAAAGCTATTGAGACAAACGTTAGTTAATACATAGTATCTCGAATATTACCTATGTGTTTGGACCACGCAATTCTATTTTTTATCTCTCAATTCTTTGCGCGCGCGCGCATTTCAGGTAATACTCAACGAGATCTATTACGTAAGATGATCCGATTGATTTTATCATGTTCATAAATCGCATTTAAATCGATTACATAGCAAAGTTTTTTTGTAGCAGAAAAAGTAGTTTTGACATTTCTGTTATTGTAAAAAATTATTGCAATATAATATTTTGCAAAGTGTTTTTCTTTAAAGAAAAGAATACAAGAACACAACGATCAGAGAGAGAGAAAAAAACTTTTTTATATAATATTACATTATAATAAAAATACGATTATATAAAATATATCCATCGACTTTTTTTTTAAACGATGTTTTGCAATTAAACCGAAGTGAATGTTATTGGAGCGAGAAATACATATTTATTCCACGCACGGCCGCAAAGTGTATATAAAATTTGTTAATATAATAGCAAACCGTAATTATAATATGTATATTACAGTAAAATGGCATTGATAGTTTCTCTGTGATAGTTTTGTACAACGAAACTTTTTACATTTTAACACTTGTTTTTAGCGGCATGTGTTATGTTAGCTTTACGGCCATAATTGTTTGATGAAACCTAATCTTATCGAGTTTGACGTAACTTTTCTCAAGGCTTGAGTAAAACTTCCCCTTGTGCGAAATCATTTATTTTACTGTGGAACTGCGATAAAACAGTCGCGTCCGCCAAATTCTGAGGTTGATGGTTGTTAGATCCGCCGTCCGGAAAAACATTGTATTTTCGTCTTTGGGGTAACACTTGAGCAACCCTGAGCACAGCAGGTTGTTGCAAGCGAGTTCTGTTTGAGCGTGCGGTCTGATGTCGCGCACGTTCTCTGGGCTCCGTGACTTTGATACTATCAACAGATGAAAAATTGTTAATACATCGCAAAAGTTAGGAAGAGATATATGTTTTCTTTTTTAAAAATAGTTTTCAAGGTTTAAACGTCATATAAATGAATATGTTTTTTTTACATGAGTAAACACACACACACGCGCACGCGCGCATGCATAATGTATGCTAAATAAATGTAGCGTAACGAAATTAGTACTTAGAAGGCGGTCGTGACCCCAATTTGACACCGTGAGCCCACTGCTGGTTCGCTCTTTGGTCCGTCCAATTTCTTCTCCAAGTTTGGTTCTTTTTTCTCCCGTCTAGTTTTTTCTGATCATCCGAATATTTCTTACCCTTCTTTCTGGGCTTTAATCTTTGGTTTTGCGGCGCAAAAGTGTCAGACTTCTTGCGTCTTCGGACTGCGTGAGATACAAACAATAAACTCATAAAGTGAATTCAGTTATCGATTCATATTGTGTAAAAATTTTTTTTTTTTTTTTTTTTTACCGAGAGCAAAATTTCAATAATGAGTAGATCGCGGTGAAATCGTAATCTTTCGACAATTTAATTCGACATTTTAATATAAGAATCGACTGTTCACCTTCCTTCTTTCAAGCGATGGAAAACGCGTAGATCGCGCGAGGCATTGCGCGTTTAAATCGAGAACGAGCAGTTGGCGAGTACCCAACCGTTGATCTCGATCGCCTAATGAGACTTTAATCGCCGGTAGATTAAATTTAAATTACGATCCGGCCGAGTATTTCCACCCCGCGCTTGTTTGCTTCTTCTCTTTAAATGTCCCAAGAGTCGCGGGCATTGCGGATATATTATATATATATTTATTTATCTCACCCGACAATGTGAGACAAAGGTGGGATCTGTGCGTAAGTTGCATCCCCGACGCAACGTCGGAATGTGGTTCAATCTAGTCGAGAGCTGAGAGCGCCTGATGTATACGGTTTGATTTATGCATCGAGATACACACGGCGTCCGCGGGCAAAATAGAGAATTTCTCAAAACCGGGCGCGATCGCATTATCGAGACGCGCGTTCTGCTGAAACGCGTTATCTTCGTCAGAAATGCCGAGTTTTCTATCCGATTAATTATCAAGCAGAACTCGTACGTATATTTATTATAAAATTACGATAATACCGCGCAAGATCCCGCCGTCGTGCTTCGCTCATTAACATTCTTCGAGCAATAATTTTTTAACATTTGCATTAATTCACACTCTCTTCTCTGCGCGTCAACAAACCTGCGTGAGTGCACACGTGTCTCTGGATATAAGCGTTTCTCTCTCCCCTTTCTCTTCTTCCCCGGTGATACGAACGGTTTATTTAAAGAACATTTTTCTTTCTCATCATAATTTACTCCGGTTCAATAACGTGTTTTGTTCCTTTGTTTCTAACTGGAAAAGTCTCATGAAGGTGACTTCTATAACTCTGCAGATCGTTTGAAAACAGATTAAACTCTAAAGATATATGTACAATCTACAGTACATATGTAAAGTCAGTTAGAACAATAATGATAATATTCTATGTTGATGAATTGATTAATATCATAATTAATAATATTAAAAGTAAAAATAAAAGGTCGTGGAATCTCTTTTCATTCATTAAAAGCGATCTTCACTTCTTTCAAAGAATGTTTTTTTTAATAAGTTCTCTTTCACTATTTTACTGTGTGTGTTTCTGTAAATATTGTAATACAAAGATTAAGTTTAAGAGACAGAGAGGACAATAATTAAATACGACTGATATCAATTAATTAAGTCGATAAACTTCTTGGTTCTTTGAGAGAATTAATAAATGAATTAAATCAACTAGACAACTAGACAACTTGTAATGTCTATTAAGTTAGCTCTTTTTATCCTTATATAAAAATTAGTATAACTACTAAGTAGGTACATTCGTATCTACTTAGAAATTAAGTACTAATTAAATGTTCAATTCAAAAAGTTAGTACTCAACTCGTTTGAAAAAAATACAATTAAAGTGAGGAGAATGAGGCTGTTTATTAATTAGATGCTCGAATGAAATAAACGCCAAATAATTTGTTCAGTGTCACATTATTTAGATTTCAAGTCCCGAATTAAGTACTTGAAACGGTTTGTGCAAAAATCGAGTTAAAACTCGTAGACTCGAAAAATTTAAAGTCGTGCGAATAAGTAATATTAAAATCAACTAATCGCGCTCTATATTTCTGTATTAATTTTTGTATAAGATAAAAACACTTAATTACCTTGATTTGTTGTAGTTTATTGCAAGATGTTTTTGTTAACTGGAAATATATTTCTTCAATGGAAAGGGAATTTAACATCCAGTCAGCCTTTCACCCTTAATTTTCTTCCGAGTCGTACCAAATTTTTGAATTTCTAATTAATTTTTAAGTCGGTGCAAATATATTTTTATATATTTTTATAGGAAACTTAACAGACATCAACTTGCAGAGAAATCTGTGTTTGACTCCTAAACGCGATGATAAATATTCTGTAAATTAGGTTACGGGATATATTTATGGGCTGAGAAAGAGAGAGAAAACTTGAATCGGTAAATTTATTTCGAAATAGGAAATAAGAACCCGAAAAATAATTTTTGAATAAATTTAATTTGAATAAAAATTCGCGTTTATTTATATGCAATATAATGTGCATATCTATATCAATGTTTTGATTCTTATTGTCGTATTTCTATTTGAAGCTTTATCTTCTCGAGAGTCGTATACATATATTTACATTTGTGCAGGTTAAATTAAATTTAACGTGTAAAAAATTACACTGAAATAATATTACATACATTACATATTACATATTTGCGTTGATTTTTATGGATTTTTTTTGTCCAAATTAATAGTCAAAATTATTGCGGTGTGGAAGTCACCTTAAAGAAAATAGTCTCGGTCAAAAACGGGCGAGACGCGTTCACAGCTGCCGTTTGCAGCGACTCTCTCGCTACATTCTCGAAGTTCCCGGATTCCAACGCGCGTAATAGCAGACGACGAGCCCCGATGACTATAATTATCGTATCTACGCGTAACAGGTGTCGCACCTACTCAGTATGCTTTTATCAACATCGTACGTGACCGGGATTCAGATGCGAAACGCGAACTAATAATATCTTTCTATCGCTTTATATACATACGGTCGATTGCAAATTAATTGACGGCGCCGCAAAAAATAGCTCATTCTATTCGCTTGCGTGCAAATATATCGATAGGTAAGTATGTGACATTTGACCAATGTTTTTTCACTTTTTCTAATTCGATGAATTATTGATTAGTTAGTAGTCACATTTTTCCCGACAGTTAAGTCAAAATACATTATTCTCTGCATGTATATCCTTAAGTTTTTAGCTTCCTGTGATTTTATTAAATTATTATCTCGTCCGTTTCATGACTTTTTTGTAGGTTTTACTTGTAATATAATTTATTTGAAAACACCTCAAGTCGATCAAACAAAATATTTAGGCAGATGCTAGCAAAAACACAAAAAAAAACAACGTTTGTGTGTTTTATTAAATATAAACAAAACCTGCAAACATAGAGTACAATTTGTAAACTCGTGATGTCTAGATGTTTGTTGTCTTCTGGTGTTTGCAGCGAAATAATGCTTCACATTATGAATGCGTTGTGGTCATCCCAATATTATTTATTTTGTTTGTACACTGATGAAGATCCAAAGAGATCGAAACGTCTGTAGTTTCTTTTTGTACTAAAAAAAGAAACACACACACGTGGATATCTTATGTTTTTGCTTGTATCTGTCCAAATGTTTCATTATCTCACGAGCTTATTCAATTGTTAACTCAAGTTGATGTCGAAACATTCAATTATATCGATAAAACAATTTATTTAACAACACAATATAATAATATATTTTCAATATGTGTCTTCAACAATCGGCAATTTAAAACCGGATGCAGGATGTTATGCAGAATAATAACAGTTAAATCTTGTGACATTTAAACGTTTCGTTTCTTTATTTTGAAGTCATCTTCAGTGGGTTATACTACAATAGGTTAATATACAATAGATTAAATATGGATTAATTTACAATAAATAATACAAAAATAAATGTTGATAATATATTTTCCTTTTTAAAAAGTTTTACAGTACGTTCTTTGTTACTAAGCTCGGTTTTTCCTGATCTCGTTTTGCAATTGAATAGAGACCGCTCTACAAAACTTTGCGTGACACAATAGTTTGAGAAACAATTTTTGAACAAGATATGTGTTTGTTGCACGAATGTAATATTTGGACGTTGATTGAATATGTACTTTTGCGTCAGTAATACGCATTAGACTAATGTATAGAGAGCTTGCCTTCACACATGTATCGTCTTTCCGGTTGAAGTAAGTGTTGGAGACAAAAGTATTCAGACGCAAATAAAAAAAAAAGTGAATACGTGAAATAAGAAAAAGCAAAAAGTGACAGACTCGCTTTGTTCAACTTGACGTTTGTGCGAATAAAATGACGAACATATTATTAAGCTCAAAATACTGAAAGTGTCAAGTGAGCGTGCGCTCTTTCCATTTGGAAACGATCATTAACTTTGTTACATGCACTCGCGGAACTTATCGTTTCCATCTTCAGAGCTGGAGGTTGGAAAAGGAGAGAAAATACCGCACGAGAAAGAGAGAGAAAAAGAGACTCCGCATGCGAACGCTTCTTTTTACCTCATTTCCTCGAGATTTCCTCGCAGGAGAGTGAATAGTCCGACTGTGTGTGTGAGAAGGGGATCATTTTCACAAAAACGAGAGGAAAGCTCTTCGAAACAACGTTGCAAAGACGCGTCGAGGGAGTGTTTCGCTCCGAAACAAGAAACTCTCAAGCCTTATCTCGACTTATTGTCGAGGATCATCTCAAAAATAAACTTTCGTGCGCGACGCGACGCCTCACGCCAGTGTCCTAATAGCATTAACGTGACCAACCGTAAGATTCAAATACCTTCGAATACCATTAGTTTCGTGAGAGACAAACGAATAATCGTACGGTTTCTTAATGAAGACGGACGCGCGTTGTCTTGATGAGACCGGTGGTTTCACTCTTTTCAGTCGGAGCTGAGATCTACAATTTATCATTGCAATGATTAGACTCGCGTGATCTGTGACCTGTGACGGATATACTATTCGCGCACAGTAATGATACATTGAAGGATTATTGTGAGAAAAAGTGAAATTTCTGTAAATCACGCTGTGTGCGTGTATGTATGGAACACGTATTATATTTTTTTCATTTAAGCTTCTGCTATCGCTATGGGTTAGGCGGTATTAAAAAACATTAGAATAATTTATGCGTGGAAATTGGCCACAAATTACTCTCTGATGACTAAATCAACAAATCAACGACGATTTTAAACACGATTTTTTTATTGTTTGCCTTGCTATAGTACGTCAACATCGTCAACGTATTATCTCATGGATGTCTTACTGACCAAACACACTTATCCGTGAACGTTACACAATAGAAGAGCATGTGATACATACATTATCATGAAAATATCTGTCATTATGTGCAGTTTTTTGTTAATCTTTCGAGTAAATTTTTATAAAATTACGTATATTGTATGCAATATAACAACATTAATGTCAAAAGAGAAAGGACTAATAAGGATGCTGATTTCAATACGTATTTTCACTTTCTATTTTATTAAAATATTTTTCGAGAAATGATTCTGAATAGAAGATCATGAAACTCTGCGGTACTTGCGTGGATTCGCGTCGTTATCCGAGAATTAAAAAAAAATAATACGCGCTAAATGGAAATCCACACTGACGGACAGAGAAAGTTAGCGACTCAGATGACTTTTTCATCATCCTCCGCGGTGTGTCGTTGTCGCAGAGACAGCTGAAATCGGCGGTCAACAAGAAAGTAGACGAACGCGCGCATATGTACACATTATTCGACAACGCGATGAACCGGTTTTCTAAAACTGGGGAGAAAATTGCGAATGCACGAGAGTTATTACGGTGACGTATAATTTAAAATACGTCGGCCGAGATATCGATCGATCAATTCACTCGGATCATCTATATTTAGACTGCTATTTTTTTCGACGTCAAAATTGTACTTTTATTAAATTTTACGTGTTGATTTCACTACTACCGAGCATGTTTTTAAATGTCTCAAGTACTTCAATGAGATTGCGTAAATTAAATGAAAGATTCTTTTCTCTTATTAAATTCGAACATTCGTACAAACTCGTACATAATGTATAAAACGATCGTTATATTAATACTTGAGCACAAAGATCGATTTGCTCATAATTACCTTTTCGAGGACGATCTGTGAGACTCACGCGACTTTAAAATCAAACATCTTCGCAAAAAATCAATATTTTTCCCATTTTTTTAAATATAAAAGTTTGAATAATTCTGCATTGATTAAAAAAAGTAAAAATAAAAAAACAACAAATTGAAAACATTTCTAGTAGTAGTTTCGAAAATATAAGCGTTAAAAGAAACTAATTCCAACTAGAGACACCGGTTTGAAATTTTTGAGTGGATCTGGGAGATCTATGTCAGTCCGCGAGGAGTTACTTTATCACGATATACAGCTGGTATTATAGATATGCTAAAAAATTACAATAAGAAGAAATAATTGCCAAATACATTAGACCTGTTGCTTTTATTAGCGCTTTTGCTGTCCAGGAACCGACAAGTCATTCTACTGTACTGTGATCCGTTTAATAAATAGCCTTCTCGATATTTCGCAAACGTCTCTATTCTTCACGGTTATTCGCGTGCATCGACCTCCGCGTTTAGACAATATCCCGAGAGAAAAATATTACTCTCTGAAAGATCATCGAGACACGCCGAAAGAAAAGTACAATGAACGTGAAAGCACGACAGTCGCGGGTTCTTCCACGACCACATCAAAGCGGACAAATAATCAGCTGAATCTTCGATTTGCTTTAGCTGATTGACCGGCGTGATCGTCCTCCTGTCTCTACCTATTCGCGCATTACGGTTTGCTAGGATTTCCGGTGTTGTGGTATAAAGAACGGGAAGCGACGCGTTTCCTCCACCTGTGTTCCGCATGTAGGACAAATTACGCGCCGCTTACTCGTCGATATAAAAAAAAAAAAAAAAAACTTCAGACGTTTTTGTCAACACGCGTCGTGAATCTAAATAAAACTTATGTACCATAAGTATCTCTCATAAACAAAAATATATTATTATTTATGCACAATATCTGTACAATTATCGCAAAACAACTTAAACTCAGAAAAAACAATAAATTGTAAGAGACCACTGCGAGCATCAAAGCACTATTACTTCAGTGTGAATTTTTACACAAATTAAATAGATTAAAAAGTATTCTTTTAGAATCAGTTTGCAACTCTTGAAATAAATTTCTTTTCTTTTGTTTTAATCGCGTTAATATATTTTATCTGCCTATCAATTAGTAACATCATAATATCCGACGTTAAAAAATGAAAGAAGATAAAAGAATATCTGTTTATAAAACTTGTATTAAAAACAATGCAAGAGTGTACATACATTTTTTTCTCAGATATATTATCACACACACAGAAAAATGTCATTCTATTACTTAAGAAAAAGAATTACTCAGGTTATTTCCTTTCTTTTAAGTAATAGTTAACTTAAGAAAAGAATATTTTCTTGATAATAGTCTTATCTCTGATATACTCATTATAAATCTTTAAAGTATTACGTACTCAAACAAAGAATGTATTTATTCTCTTTGTTTTAATTCTCTTTTCAAGAATATTATACAATTTTATCGAAAAACATGCATGTGAGTAAACCGAATTTTTTTTTTAAGTTAATATTCGTGATTAAAGTATTAAAGTATGAGCTTCCTCGAATTTAGAATATATTTTGAATAAATTAAATGCTTATGATATATTTGTGGATATATAAACTTATTATATACTTGATACAAGTAACATTTACTTGGTATTTTGCTGTGTATTTTTTGATAACGCAAGAAAGTGTGTTGTATTTTTTTACATATATTTACACAGTTCTACATCTAAATGTAAAATCGCAAGAAAGCCCTATTTGCATCGGGATGGCGCGGACGACTTTCTAAATTTGTATCAAATACTAGGAGCGTCACTTTCACCGACCGATCATAAATTCCGCGTCACTGCAACGTGTAGTTAGATTCTTCAGGCAAAACTGCAGTGTTGAATCATAAAACTCGAAAAAGTTGTAAATTAACCCGATAAGCTCTTTATGGAAACCGAACACATATTATCTCGATGCGCTTATGTCACATAGGTTGAATTTTGCAATACCGTGGAATATTTTGAAGCGAAGGGGAAGCACTGCACAATATTGATCGTTGCAGAAACTACTAAAACCGCCGCATACCTACTTATAGATACACGCGTCGGGCTCTAAAATTTCACACGTCTAGTCAAATATTGACATATTTTAATAATCCAGTTAAATATCACAAGAATCTGCGAATGTTCTGGAATATTTGCAAAATTGTAGTTTGCTAATGTTTTCGCAATTCAATCTTAAATATGTCGCATTTAACATAAATTGCTTTAAATAATCTACGTTAGGACTTTATTTCTAAATGCAAATGTGTATTAGATAATTTTTTTAATTATACATTACACTTTACCTTTTGTCTTTCCATAGAGTTTTCGAAGAGTTAGCGAATTGTCTCTCGCCGTCGGTTTCCTCTACAGTTACAACGCACAAATAATCCAGAAACAAAGCGACTGACTCCAAAAAATCTCAATAACTCTTGATCCGGCAAAGTGTTGGCACATTTGACGCTCAGAGTGCAACTATGCCATTTGCAAAAGCGAAAAGCGCAACAAAGAGCAGCTGAAAAAACAAACTTATTTATATATCGATTCCGCGGAAGACACGAGATGTCTCGTGACAAGTAGACATCACGAAGGAATAGACTTATTTTGCATATCATGATTAGCGGAATTATTTTGCAAACGCTCTGTTATAAATCAACTCCGATTTTAATGGAGCCTATTATGTAACATGCCAAAATAACACGCGAAACACTTGAGCGTTGCTTGTGCTAATGGAAACATAGTCGCACGACGTCGGGCAACCAAAGTCTCTCTCGTGCAGAGAGAAAGAGAGAGAGAGATCATCCGTCTGTATCGTTAATTATATTAACTACGTAATAACTACTGCGATATCAGTGACCCAGAGTCATTGGTAAAATCAACAAAGACGACGCATAACAAGATCACATCAGCGACACAGTATGCGTCAAGGTTTTTGTTCAGGTAATTTTCCACATGATTTACAAATTTTGATTTATATTTCATAAGCGACTTGACACACAAATAATTCGGATGTGTTAAATGTTTGCAAGTTTTATGTCAGTGTTAGCGTACTTTAGTTAAACAAGCGTTCTTGCATCTCAGCGTAATTATTGCGAGAAAAATTACGAATCGGTTAGTTAGGCTTGCTTAACTCGTCGGACTGTTGATGCAATCGTGTAACCCGAGTTGGTGCAGTTAGAAAAATGATGTCATTTATATCCGAAAGAGATAACCGGTTCGTTAATTTCTGTTTGTGTACACATCTTTGTGCAATTTATTGAATAATCTAACCAACAATCGCGTGTTTTCTCTCTCTCTCTCTCTTTCTATCTCTCTTCCAAGGTAATCATTACTTTCCATTTAAAGAGAAAATGGTTTGCGTCACAATGCGAGATCTACTTTACTACTCGCAAAGAAAAGAAACAAGTCAGCGTGAAACTAGTCGAAACTGCTTACGTTCTTGCGACAAAAGTAAAAAAATTATGAAACTTAAACGCCTAAAAAAAAAACAAAAATGTACTTGTCTGAATAAGATTGGATTAGTAATCGTGTCGCTAACCTAAATCTAAACCGTCTTTATTAACAGTTGCATATTATTATATAAAATCGTGCCGCTTCTCTCGGATTACCGTGGTAATACGGGACACGACGTTGAATTAAAAGTGGATTTGGGTCAGATGCGGAGAGCAGCGGACTAAGTCAAGAATTACGTATCTCTCACGTTACGATCTTTTGCCGGAACGCGAATATGCTCGTGTTCGCTCGTTCGTCTTGCATATACGCCTTTCTAATTCCATCGTGAGATTCTCGTGATATGTACATCGTTATCGCCTACCTGCGAGAGAGGTTTCCTGCGTCGAGTAATATCCACAGACAGGAAGGAATCCTCGGGAAGATGCGGCGCGCGAGGCGAGAACTAATGGCGGTGATGGTTCGTCGGAGGACCGGGATCCGTGGCGCTTGTCAAAACCAACTTATCGATCGCACTTCGCCGTAAGTACGTTACGGGGATGAAACTCGCACGATCTCGAGAAAGTATCACTGCTCGAGACTGCGTTGTGTTGTTGGTCGCGGAGAATCCGAGGCGCACGGAAGATCAGTACGCTCCGAGTAAATGCGAGCGCGCGCGAGAAAAAAAGAAAAACAGATAAAGATAGAGAAAGAAGGAGAGAAAGAAAGAAGGAGACAGAAAAAAGGACGCGAAGAGACAACCGACAGACAAATCACAAGAACCGACCGGGCCGGTTTACTATGAAGAACTGAACTAGGTAGAGTTGTTTGGTCCGCGGCCATAGGATCGGCCGTTTACGCCGCCGCTCGGCACGACTCGGCGTCGTGTCGTATGTTCGGCGCAGCTTGCGCTCGGGCCGCGTCGGCCGTACTCGGGAGGCTACCTCGGACGCGGCAACCTCAACGAACTTTCGTACACAGGTCGAGGCCGAACAAGGAGCCTTCCCGCAACTTTCCGTTCTTACGGCCGGCCGTTACATACCTTTACTTCTCGCGCGACCTATCCTCGTTAGTCTCTGCATAATTCGTCACTTCCTAAATGAAGTTGCAGACAAACGAATATAAACGGCGTCATTATTCCCGCGAAGAAAACAAGGAGCGAGAGAACATCGAAGAGAGCGCAAAGCGGTTTTTCTCGCGCGCGAGAAAATTTTGAGCGTTGTTGAAAGACGCTAAAAAAAAGCAGACAAAACTCGCGAGAAAAAATACAACACATTTTAAATTTATACGCGAAAAAGAAGTAAACAAGAAACGAAAACAAACAGATTTTTACTGAAGTTAATTTACACTGATACAGGTTTGCTTTGCTGAAACGTATTGAAAAAATTCGACTAATAGGTTGTATCATCCACTCTCTTTCTCTAATTTTGAGTATGTTAATTATCGATGTTCCGAACTTGTGGCTATATGTAGCCACAAATGGACTCGCACTTTAAATAAGAACCAAGAAGATGGTCGCCGCGTTCTTCTGTTCTCTCTCATCGTGTGATCTGAGAATCCTTTGTTTCAAATACCGGCTCTCGTCCTTCCTTAGACGTATGCGCGACACGCATCTTTCCTTTCCCTTCGGACTAGAGACGGAGAACGCTGAGGGCAAGGTTCGTTTCAAAAAAGAAAAAACGTACAAAGAATAATAAAACATTAATCCAGAGATAAATCCCGTATTTTTTTCTGAAAATATTAAATAATCAAAAATACTTTAAAAATCCAAGTTTCTATACTAAATTCTTTAAGTAATAAATTTTTTTGCTCAGTATATAACATATAATATGTAACATATATTGATAATGTTAAATTAAAAAACTTACTGTTGGACTAATTACGTAAGTATGGCAAAAAAAAGGATTTTT
This sequence comes from Pseudomyrmex cubaensis, assembly GCA_014825685.1. Lineage (NCBI taxonomy): Eukaryota > Metazoa > Arthropoda > Insecta > Hymenoptera > Formicidae > Pseudomyrmex > Pseudomyrmex cubaensis. Next base: position 13,729 of record QVOA01000509.1, read on the forward strand.
TATTTTTCGTGCAAAGTGAATTGTGTGTCACTTGTATTTTTTTATATATAAAATACGCGTTTAACAATATTGACTATATACTATTGACAATATTTTGGTCTATTAATTTTTTATGGCACAAGATAAGATTAAACAGTCACAATTTTATACTTTAGGGCATTATATTTTTCACTATTTTATGTTCTTTATTTTGCGACGCACTTTGTTTATTGAATAAAATTGTATTTAAACAATTATAAACAATATAATTACATACAATATAAAATATGTAGAAATTATAAACAATATAATTATAAAGAAATTTCTAGTTAATAATAAGTAAAAATACGTTTTACATATTTATAAAAATACAATTGAATTTGTCTAAGCCAACTCCATCTGAGCTCTGAGGCCGGAAGGTCTATTTTACTATTTTATATTATAAAAATACTTTTTACATATTTATAAATGTACTTAGACTTTGAAGCTAGTATCATTTTTCAATTCAAATATAATCATAGAAGTATTTATAATTAATAGGATTTTTAAAAAAATTAAATTTAAAAATTAAAAGAAAAATTAACAAACAAAAAATTAAAAAATAATTGCAACTGTAGTTTTGTCAAACTAGTGATACTAGTGATATTGGAATATTTTTGTATCTTATCCGCTGTGTCCGTATCTCTTCCGTTATTCCATTTCGTTACATGACAGTTCTACTATTTCTTTTCTAATGATGATTTGTTTTTCTTTATATGTTCTGAGAAGTTGAGTAAACAAAACGTCATTATCTTACTTTGGTGTCGTGTATCTTTTACTTAACGCCATGCGCGATTTTGTGTCTCTTGATCTTGTATAACAGTTTGTAATGTATACATAGATATATTAAATCATAATGTTTGTAATAGATAAAATTGGAAATATGAAACTTGACAAGTATATATATATATATATATTTGTCAAATATGTGTTTTGTATTTTTATTATATTTATCCAATATAAGAGTAACATTTACATTTAAAAATATATCTGTAAAAAATTGAGTGATACAATAAGGCTAAAGAATGATATTTTATATAAAAAGAAACAAATATTTCGATATATTAAATAATGATAAATAAAAAAATAAAAAAACGGAGAAAAAAAGAAAGAACAATGTGCTCCAGAATTTGCGCAAAACAGAATATATTTATGCTATCAAATATTCTATTATAATATTAATATTCTTCTATCTGTTCAATAGACTAAATTTGAATTATTTTTGTATATTTTTAATATATTTTAAATCAATAACATGCGCGCGTAGCGCGAGTGTGTCTATTATATTTACTTATTTTCTAAATATTATAATTTTTTCAGTACGGCAAAGTCTAATGCAAAGCGCGCGTGACAGACAATCAGCCGTGACCGAAATGTTACAGACAGTGAAACTTTTTGCTCGCGTATATTCTGTAGAAAGTATAAAAACATAAAAGTTCTCGAAACACTGAATTGCATTGCATTAATATAAAAATATTTGAATACCGATAATAAATACTTGAAGACGCCTCTAGCGCCATTTACGCGATATCGGTTGAACGCCTGAAGGCGCCTGGATAGCTTAAATGACAAGACTTGATTAAACACCAATGGGCGCCAATAGCAATGAAAGGGTTACTACAATACTACAAGTCGGTTTTGTCTATGTATAATGTGTGGGAGTAAGAGTCATGGATGTGAGAGGTTGTATATTCGAGTATGACTTGGTAGTATACGATGTGTATGAAGTGCGTTACAAGTGCTTTCTTTAAAAGACAAAAAATAAGAACGATAATAAATGATGTCAATATGTAAAGAAATAGATAAAAACGTGCCGTTGAATTCGCAACATATAAATAATTGTACTTTTTTTTTTGTAATTTCGCGAAACATTATAAATCCGCAAAAAGATTTTACGCACACATACATATGTTTTGTAGCATAAGTTCAAATCAGTGTAAAAATTAAAAAAATAAAAATAAGTGTAAACATAAAAACTTTCTTTGAAAAAACAGTGATATTTTTGCCGCATTGTTGCCTCGATATTTTGCCGGGAGTCATCCCCACTAATTCTTGGAAGTGCTTCACCAAGGCTTCGCGCGAATTGGTGGGATAGACTCCGCGATCGAGCCAATCAGAGATAACAATCGGCAATTCTCGGAACACCTACCTCGTCTTGATATTTTGCCGCTCGCAAAACCGAGAAGCGGAAAATTAGCGAGGCACTGCTGCATTTAATTTAGTAATTTATTAATTTTAACTTTTTACCGATATTTTTTTATAAAAGACTCTGTAGATCGTTAATTAATTAATATTATCACGAATTAATATATTCAAGGCTCATATAGTTTAAAACTAGTAATAAATTTCACGGTAATAAGAGCCACGGAAAGCCGAAGATTCTAGGTTCGACTCCTGGCCGAAGTGTTTTTTCGCAATATAATTTCTAAATTAATTGGGAAGGCAAAATAGGTATTCTTATATGTGATGCAAATCAAGCATCCTATATGATTTTAAGAATTGAAAAATTCAATTCAAAACAATGTGTAAGAATTTATACTTTTCAAATATAAATATATTTAAATATATTTATCCACAAAACATCCGGCTCTTATCACCGTGAAATTTATTACTAATATTATCACATGGCTTCTATACGAGGCAATAGTATTAATTATTCTGACAAATTGTTGTACTAAGAATATTTTTCTCGACTATGAAAAATTTAAAATACTTGGAACAAGTATAAATAATGATAACAATAAATTACGTAAAATCTTTCTCTCTCTCTCTCTCTCTCTCTCTCTATGATTATTATCAATATCAGCTCATCGTAAGTCTCGTTCAATACGTATCAAACACATTTGACATTCTAAACACCTGTGCCTATCGCACTTTGCATTTTGATTTCAGAAAAAAAATACTGACAAAAGTCGGTCTGTAGCGGACTGCGAAACATTTTACGCTGTCCGCATAGCAATTCGCTGTGTGTACCGACTTTTTCGATAAGTACTTTCTACTGATATGCGAATTGCCGCGACTTTGCGTAAGTTTTATTCGCCGGACCGCGAAACATTTCGATCGTACGAGACAAAAAGAAAGTCAATGAAAGTGATTTTCTTGAAACTTCCGCGCCAGCCGATTCCTCATTTCTATTCTTGTCGAGTCGCCGACAAAAGCTACATCATATAAACACATTTCTCAGCGAGAAACCGTAAAATCTGCTTATTCACAGCGGTCATGGTAGAACAAGTGACCTTCCAGACTTTTGTTGAAAAAAAAATCTGTGACGTAACTTAGAGTATGATATAGAAAATGCCAAAAAGTGTAACTCGGAGTATTTACCGCTCGATTTCTATTTAAATGTTGCGAAACTATATATACGCTGTTGTGCGAATTGACAAATTTGCAGATGCAAAGCTTCACGAGACGTTAATAGAAATCAACATATTTACACGTAATCGATGCGACACGCAGAATTGCGTTGTTACAAAAGAAAATAATTTTTCACAAAGAGAAATTCACTTTGATAGAAAATTTGTTACCGATATTATTTTTGTAATAACAAACACTGGCTTTTTACATGTAAGTATACAAACAGAGAAGTGAGTCATGACGAACTCACTAGTTATTATACCCGAGTCGAGAAATTTAGCGTCTACATTGAACCTCGAGTCGGAATTTACATATTTATTGAAATAAAACTTTTATAACTTTAGCTTGAAGTTTGCTAGATGTTGGTTTCATGATGACGCGTTGGTTTCATGATGTTTGATGTGATAATCACACAAACAGAAAAAAAACGGAAAGAAGTGTGTATAAGCTTATAAAAAATAGGTTTCTTTTATTATCACGATATTTATTGATATGATTGTCTACGCAGGATTTACCAATGATATGATTATCGCGTATTCTATCAAAACAAATATTTACAAGATTTTGTTTTAAGAATGAACAAATAGAAGACGACTTCTTCTTAACAACGTTGCAATAAACATGCACGCTTTGTTGACGACTTCTTCTCCTCAAGCTCTTTAAGTCGAAGTAAATTCCGCGAAATTTTATTCAAATTTAAGGTTTTTATCATACTTGATTATTAATTATTAAGTGTTCTTTTTATGATTATTACTATGAAAGAGAGAGAGAGAGAAAGACTATAAAGATTTTATAAAAAGGTAGCTTCACAAGAGCTTCAATTTCTAAAATAAAATAATTAATTTCATGTAACTGTATGTTTATATAAAAGTGTTTTTAAAAAATGCATGCGCGATGTCATTACGTATAATTCCGTACCTAACTCCAAAACCGAAAATTTTAGAGAAGAACAGTTTGAAAATTCAAAACTTCATTTTTTTCTAGTTGAGGGATTCTACGGTTTTAAATTTTTATCTTACTTATTATTTTTGTTTAGTATTTGGTAACCATAAAGAATAATAACTTTTTAAGTGTCACACTATGCAATAAACTGAAAATCCCGTATGTGACACTTATAATTATACATAGGAACTGTTGATTACTACTGCAATTATTTATCAATTTAGAAAGAATGTTTCACAATCGTGCAATTATTGATAGAACCTTTCAAAAGTTGCAGTCAATCTGAAAAAAGACAAAAATACAAAGTATTTAAAAATACTTACAAAATAGTAAATTTAAAAAAAATTATTTTTGCATTTCTATATTTTATTTTTTTGTATTTAATAATTGTATCTCACACTATTGCAATCTCACACTATTGCATAGCGTTTTTGATATCACAACCTTTCCAGTCAAAATAGTTAACTTACGAAGAGCGATTGATAAGTACCCAAATTGTTATCAAGTTTCATTCTTTAGAAAAACAAATATCAAACGCTGACTCATTTTCGCACGTTTGTGTGACAGCTCGCCGAAGTAAACGATCTCAGTGATTTTTGTAAACATAAGAAGAACCGAGATATTTGTGCCGTCATTATAAATTCTATTGAAAGAGAAAACAGCTATGCAGATCTAAGCTAAGTTATACAGTTCTTAGAGACTCTTCTCGTTCAATAAGTAGAGGAGACCGGGGCACATTGTGACATGCAAATTATATTATTAAAAATAACAAACTGTACATCATATTATGTAATATTGAGTACATTACATAATAGTCA